>CAKALG010043448.1:0-17986 GCA_916700815.1 Helicolenus hilgendorfi
AAGAGGATAAACACGGCACTACAGGTTCCAGGAAAGCAACACGCTTTCATTGGCGTTCTGGACATTTATGGGTAACACAGATACGACATGTTTTTTCTCCAGCTGCTTGATGATTCAGGTCTCTTTAGCTGCTATTTCTGATGTGATCTTTGTGTCCTTTTGTCCTCAGCTTTGAAACGTTTGACATCAACAGCTTTGAGCAGTTTTGTATCAACTACGCAAATGAGAAGCTTCAACAGCAATTTAACTTGGTACGCTGCAACACCGTCCCAAATCATTGCAAAACACAAACCTCTATCGGCGCAGATGGTTATTTATTCTCTTGTCTTTCCTATTTTTAACCAGCATGTGTTCAAGCTGGAGCAAGAGGAGTACATGAAAGAGGACATCCCATGGACGTTGATAGATTTCTATGACAACCAGCCGGTCATTGACCTGATTGAAGCAAAGATGGGGATCCTTGACCTGCTTGATGAAGAATGTTTGGTAATTTTGATGTCAACTTTTACATTAACATCTTCAACTCTATGTTTTTGTTGCTGTGCTTCCTATACATACTTTATGTCTTTTTTACTTTAGTTTCCTCAGGGAACTGATCAAAGTTGGCTGCAAAAGCTGTTCAGCTACCTTGATGCCAATCCTCTGTTTGAGAAGCCCAGGTTATCAAACGAGGCGTTTGTGATTCAACACTTTGCAGACAAGGTGCAGTCCGGTGACCCTTTAGAAACCCATTTCCTGCATAATGTAGCACAAAAGTTACTCCTACTATTTTAAACTATTAATGCTTTTGGATTCCTTTTTGTAAACTATGTGAGTATTTTAACATTAACAGGTGGAATATCAATGCAGAGGTTTTCTTGAAAAGAACAGAGACGCTCTCTATGAAGAACTGGTGGACATTTTGAGAGTCAGTAAGGTAATCAAAGGCCATGTTTTTATTTTGGCTTTTCATTTTTCATGAAATGAAAATAATGGCTAAAAACAAATCAAAGTGTTTTCTCATTTTAACACATTTCTCCTGCTACTATTAGTTTCCTTTTCTGGCCAACTTTTTCCAAGAGGAGAAGCAAAGCAGTGTGAACAGTAAAGGTGTCAAAGTGAGGCCCGCCAGACCTGGAGTGAAACCAACCAATAAACAGCTGAGAACCTCAGTGGGAGATAAGGTGAGAGTGTTTGCTCACTGGAGATTAAGCTCCCTCTCTGAAGGCTCCATAATATTCTGTATTTACCATGGTATACAGAATAAAAATGTATCTCTTAAACTTTGTGGTTGAATGTAGTTCTGCAGCTCCCTCTCTCTACTGATGGAAACACTGAATGCTACCACCCCTCACTATGTACGCTGCATTAAGCCCAATGATGAAAAGCTCCCATTTGAGTGAGTACTGATGAAACCGTTTGACACAATCCACTTTGTGTTCGCCTGAATCATTGGTGTTTCTGTCCGTGGTTTCAGTGAGTGTTTGCTTGTTTTTTTGAGATATGACTCCAGGAGGGTGGTGCAGCAGCTGCGAGCCTGTGGAGTCCTTGAAACTATTCGTATCAGTGCACAGAGCTATCCGTCCAGGTCATTCCCTATTTTATATATATATATATATATTCACGGTTCTATATCAGCCCCAACAATCTCCTTGTGCACACGTTACAATGGCCAGCATGTGTTTTGTTTGCAGGTGGACATACATTGAGTTTTACAGCCGATACTGTATCCTAATGTCACACCAGGAGGCAGACCTCAGCGACAAGAAACAGACCTGCAAGAACGTGCTGCAGAGGTTGATTCAGGTTAGACGCATCTTTTGTTTCCTTTAAATTGGGACCCTCAATTGATTCAAATATTTAATGACGATTAATTGCATGATTGTTCATAGTTAATCACAAATTTTGTATCTGTACAAAATGTACCTTAAAGGGAGATTTGTCAAGTATTTAATACTCTTATCAACATGGGAGTGGGCAAATATGCTTGCTTTATGCAGATGTATGTATATATTATATTATTGTAAATCAATTAACAACACAAAACAATGACAATATTGTCCAGAAACCCTCACAGGTACTGTATCTAGCATAAAAGTATGCTCAAATCATAACATGGCAAACTGCAGCCCAACAGGCAACAACAGCTGTCAGTGTGTCAGTGTGCTGACTTGACTATGACTTGACTATGACTTGTCTGTAAAGGGGAGACTCGTGGGTACCCATAGAACCCATTTACATTCACATATCTAGAGGTCAGAGGTCAAGGGACCCCTTTGAAAATGGCCATGTCAGTTTTTTTTAACACATCATGCATTATTGTGTAAACTTTGTCCTCCTGGCTCGATCTCTAGGATCCCAACCAGTACAAATTTGGTCGGACAAAGATCTTCTTCCGAGCCGGTCAGGTAGCTTATCTGGAGAAGCTGCGTCTGGACCGACTGAGAGGAGCCTGCGTGACCATCCAGAAACACGTCCGCGGATGGAGCCAGAGGAGGAAGTACCTGCGCATGAGAGAGGCAGCCATCATCCTCCAACTGTACATCCGTGGAAAGAAGACAATCCGGTTAGAGGCGTTTACTCACCACTTACAGGGTTCCCACATGTCCTGGAAAACCTGGAAAACAGTTGACCAATTTTCCAGTCATTGAAAACACATGGAAAATGAGAGAACAAGTCAAATGTCCTGAAAAATCTTGTGTTGTCCTGGAAAATTATTATAAGTTATAGCCATAGACAGCACGTCTTTTAAATCAGACTTTCACAGAGAGGAACATATTACTGTATGGCGTGATTCCTGTTTGTCATAACAGCTAGATCATAACTGAAAATGCCCTGGAAAATTATCTTCAGAAAAGAGTGGAAACCCTGTATTAGGGTTCTGACATGTACGCCTATTCGCTTTGTTTTGCAGTAAAACAGTGACTGCTGCAGCACTGAAGCAGGGCTGGGCAGCACTGGTGATCCAGAGATACTGGAAGGGTTACCGCATGAGACAGATCTTCCTGATAGTCCGTCTGGCCTCCATCACCATTCAGGCCTTCACGCGAGGTTGGATGGCCCGTAAACGGTACAAGAAGGTCTGTAAGGTTGATTAATTAATCATTTGTATCATTTAGTATGATGAAATTACAAAATGTAACCACATATGATTCATGTCCTGCCGTCTTTTTGTTAATTCTCAGATGATGAAGGAGCAGAAGGCCCTGATTCTACAAAAGTACGCCAGAGCGTGGCTGGCACGGCGGCGTTTTCAAACCATGCGTCGGCTGGTGCTCAATGTTCAGCTCTCCTTCAGGGTGCAACAGCTCAGGAAGAAAATTGAAGAAAGGGTAACGATCATAGAATGTATATTGTATGTATAGAGGTGGATGTAGTCACCCGGACGTCACCCATTGTTTCGTGGACCACCGTTTCGAAACCTTGAGTTCACCATCTTGTTTTTTTGCAACCAGAAGTGACACGAGAGAGGGTGGAGCTAAGTACAACCAAATGCTGAATAAGACATTTTTAGGCAAGCAAAGGTTATAATTAACTTTCATGAACTGAAAACACACTGTGAAAGGGTTAAAGTTCTACGAAAAACAGGTAGAAAACAATCCCCTTACCACCCAGACCGGACAACGCCGTGGTAGCGACCTGTCAATCACAAGGTAGCCCCGCCCTAAAGCATCTCCTGCTTTATGGTCTATTTGACTCTAAATGGGACCATAATTTACTAAATGAACATCATGCTGTATTGAAGAAGACTTGAAACTAGTGATTGAGACCATAAACTCATGTTTACAATGTTTACTGAGGTAATAAATCAAGAGAGAAGTAGGGTCATCTTCTCATAGACTTCTATACAATCACACTTCTTTTTACAACCAGAGGAGTCGCCCCCTGCTGGCTATTAGAAAGAATGCAAGTTTAAGGCACTTCCACATTGGCTTCACCTCTCAGACCAGGAGGTGCCCACTGGTTAACATGCTTCTGAGGTTGCTTCAGCTGTGGTTTTCATGTAGAGGATGTAACTGAATCCCTGTATCCTTACAGAACAAAGAGAACCGTGGATTGATGGAAAGACTGACGAGCTTAGCCAACTCCCACTCTCAAACCATGGACAAGCTTCAGGGTCTGGAGGCACAGCTGGAAAAATCAACCCACCAGAAGGCGTCTTTGGAGGCACGAGAGAAGAAAACGAAAGAAGAGGCTAGTCTGGTCAGTCTTGAAATGGATGCTAAAAATATTATCATATCATAAAAAAACTTTTTCAGTGCTTGTGATGAACATTATATGTCCCCTTTAATACAAAGGTTTGTGTCTTTGCAGATTATTGTTCGCTTATAAAGCAGACATTATGAGCCCTTTAAAAAGTACATTTTTATTTTTGCCCCAGACAACAGCACAGCTTCAGAAAGAAATAGAAGCACTTAAACTTGAAAAGCAGAACTTGGAGGAAAAGTTTGAAGCTTCCACCAAAGAGGCCAAAGGTAATAGGAGTCAAGATTGCTGTATATGCCACTCTTGCTGTAATTTGGACCAAATTCATGACTGGTTTTAAACTCTTACAGAGAGCTTTGATCAAATAAAGAAGAGCCTTCAGGAAGAGAAAGAATATGAAGCAAGGTTTAGAAAGTAAGTAACGAAAATGCGCAGCCTACCTCCTCTAGAGTAAATATTTGTTTAGCAAAAGCAGCTTGTTCAATTTACTCAGTTAGTTGATGAGACGTTTCTTGGCAGAATTGCAGAGAACAACACGGAGATCCAGACACAGGACCACAAGAAGGAGGTGGAAGCTCTGAAAGAGGAGATTAAGAGATTGAAAGAGGAGAGAGTCAATCTGCTGAGGAAGATCGAGGAGGTGGGGCAAGTGAACTCCGACCTGCAGGAACAGGTTGTCCAGCTCACCAAACATGTCAAGGCCATTCCTGAGCTACGCAGAGATCTCAACAACATGCAAAACCAGAGAAATAACATGGACCGAAAGATGAAGCTGCAGTCGGAACAAGCAAGAGGTACAGACTTTTACTTATATATCTTGAAAATGATACGTCGTTATACAGAAATAAAGACAATATTCTGCTGATATCTTTCTGCAGCTAAAATGAACGATATCACGAGACAACTTCTTGGTGGTGTTGTTGAAGAGGAGGTTCTTTTGGGGTAATCCAAATTTTTTCTCACAGTTGTTCAATATCTCATTTAGGCATTTAATTTCACACGTTGTTTGTCTGAAGGCTAACTACAGACGACTCTGAGAAGATTTATGAAGTAGAAGATTTGCTGGCAGCCTTTGACGGCCTACAGAAAGCGACCAGGTCTATTTTTTTTACCGACAATCCATTTCTCACTTAATATGAGTGTAATCCAGTTTTGTACCTGTATGACAAACATGTTTACTCTTGATCCGGTTTGACACGGTTCCACCTTTGACGGCAGAATACTGGAAAACCGCCAGAGGGAGCAGAAGGAAAGCTATGAGACCCAAGTGGAGGGCTTGAAACTGAAAGTTGACCATCTTCAAAATGAGAACAGCAAGTTGCAAAACCTGTTCCAGGAGAAAAGTAACGTCAACGAGAATATTCGCCAAGAAGTGTCCCGGCTCAGCAGCGACAACTCGGTGCGTTATTGCATTCTTGATCTGTCTGTCTTTGGAGAGATAAGGTGAAGAACATACCATGATTTCCCACATTTCATGTGATCCACAGGTTATACCGGAGCTGAAACTGCAGGCTTCAGAGCTGCAGAGACAAAAACAAGAATTGGAGGCCCATGTGGAGGAGCAGAGCAGAGAACTAGCAGGTAGATCTGAGTTTTTCCCCCCAACTATTCCACTATGAAGCTTATTTGCAGATTAATATTTCATTTGTTCTTTTGTTCATGTCATCCGAAAGAAAAAACTGAGGAGATCACTAACATCCTTCAAAAGAAGATTAAAGAAGAGAGCTCACAACGCAGGTAAAATATTCAGATCGGAGTCCGTTTCTTGATTAAAGAAGTGATGGTCGTTTCTGGGTCGGTCTGATTTTCGTTACTTTTTAGGCACTTTGAGCAGAAAGCTGAGGAGCTGGAGGAGTTGAAGAGGGAGCTTGAAGGCAGAGTAGAGGATCTGGGAGAGGAGAAGGATCACTTGAAGAGACAGCTGCTGATGGAGAGCGAGGCCAAGATCAAACTGAGAGAGGAGACTTCACGGTTAACTGCTGAGAATATGGTGTGTGGATATAGAGGGTTACGGTATGATTCAATTTGTTTGATTGAATTCTTTATTTTTGTGTCATGCATGCAAACCCTCATGTGTTTATAAGACACCAAAAATACAGTTGCAGTGGTCAAACATTTCATAACATTTCATTAAATTACAAAATTACAGGTTATTTTACCGCACAGTCTTAAACAAAATCCTCTGCCTTCTCTCCCAGGCTTGCTAAATAACATCCACTACAAAAAAGGTTGCCTTCCTGATGCACAATTCAAGTTTTTTATTGTCTTCCAGCCAAAAGAAATCAACACAAATGGAGGTCATTTGACTAAAAAGTACATCCCTTATGTCCTCGTAGACAGGACAGTAAAACAAAAAGTGAACGTCATTCTCAATATTAACCTAGCTCACACACAACAAAGTCTGTCCTCTCTCAGAGTGGCATTAAACCAGCCGGTATAGGGCTAATGGTAATGTTCCTGAGCATAACTGTGCATACAGGGATCTTTGTCTTTTGCTTGAATTATACTTCTCATAAAGTTCTACACTATAGTTATTCTTTATGAGACAATAAGTTTGTGACTTTTGTTTGCACCAAATATCAACAGAACATTTTTCTCTATACATGAGAAACATTTTGCTCCTAATATGTTCTGAAAAATGAATTTTATTTTATTTTTATTTATTTAACCTTTATTTAACCAGCTAAAAGCAATTGATAACCAATTCTCATTTACAATGATGACCTGGCCAAGAGGCAGCAGCAGTAGTATAAAGACACAGTCCACACAAGCGACACAAACAGCACAGATACAGTACAGTATGACAAACATATGGCATGCCAAGACATGAGAAAATGGCTAAAAACAGCGTAAATAGGTCAGAAATTAATACACTATGTACAAAAAAGGATGGATTACCGGATGTTCTTTGTAAAATTGTAATGGAAGAGAGAGAGAGAAGTGAGGGCTGGTCAGCAAGTACAGCAGTCAACTATGACTTGTTGCAGCTTTTGTTTGAACATTGTTTGAATGCAAGTCGTTCAAATAAAATAGAGATTTCAGCTCCTTGGCCCAAGTTGTCCCAATTGAATATCTTTTTGTGAGTCTCTCTTCCCATCCCATGTCTCCACTGATTGCCAAAACTAAAGTCAATTTATGGACTCCCAAAAAGGATCAAATATGATGCACAGTGTTACAACTTGTATGGTCATGGAAAACGCAAACACCAAAAGCATTGTCAGACACAGGGCACACATACATGCATATTAGAGTTATGTATAAGTATGAAATCCTAGATTACCACATTGTTTAACTTTGTGCTCTACCTACTGACTGAGCTAGAGCACTGACTCGGTACGAGTGTGTGAATGCCCGTCTTGTCTGTATGAAAACAAATTCTGCTTTTCTTTCAGGACTTTGAAGAGCAGCTCGACCAGAGAGACAGATTAATAAGGAAACTCCAGACTCAAATTAAGAGTCTTGAAACATCACAGCAAGGTAGCTCTGTGGCTAGTACATGCACATTATAATAATAAAATGAATTCACCTTGTCCATGTTCATCACTTTAATGTTTCTCACACAGCGAAGCAAACGTCTGCGCCCGCCATTCCCAAAGATTACCTCGGCATGTTGGAGTACAAGAGAGAGGACGAACCCAGGCTCATTCAAAACATCATTCTGGGTATTATTCCTCTGCATTATTTTATATCAAACATTCATTTTGTGACTTTGTCTGCCTTCCTCTATGTGTATGCTGAGTTTGAGCAGGAATAAATGAGAACTAACTTGTTATATTCTACTCACAGACCTGAAGCCCAAAGGCGTGGTGGTCAACGTGATCCCTGGTCTGCCAGCTTACATCCTCTTCATGTGCGTCCGCCACGCTGACTACCTGAACGATGAAGTCAAACTCAAGTCTCTAATGAATGAGATCATCGGTGCTGTCAAAAAGGTCATCATGGTGAGGTTGATTCTCGTTCTAGTAGCCTTTATCTCATCTGTAGATTTGATAAATAATGAAAAAGCTATTATTCATAACCATATCTAAGATTTGGCAGCCGGTATGTTGGCGGCAGTTTAGTTTACTGTCATTATTTCACTTTGTGATTATTGATGATGTGAAAACAGCTGTGCAAAAAACATGCATGAATAAAATAAAATGTCACATCTATAAAGAATTAGAAAAATAGAAAATAAACGAAAGCATTTTTTTTTTCATTTCAGAGTCACCACAAAGACTTTGAGTTGCTGTCGTTCTGGCTCTCAAACACGTATCAGCTGCTCAACTGTCTGAAGCAGTACAGCGGGGAGGAGGTCTGTATTTACTGTGTTCACCCAACACAGTCTCACTCCCAACTCGTCAGTGCCCCTCGGCATTGGAGTCCGACGCACAGGGCACCCCTCTTGCGTTACTTTTGGACAGACCAGGGACGGCTTGTCAATCTACTACGCTTGTTAAATGCATAGTGTCCTTTCAAAATAAACTTCCGTTTTCACAGGAAGTTAGGTTTAGGCAACACAACCACTTAGTCAGGGTTAGGAAACGGTCGTGGTGGACGTTAACTTCACTGACTAGCGACTCACGGGACTGATGATACCAACGAGTCACGTGACTAACAACTAACAAGACAAAGTATGTCAACGTTACTTTTAGTTTCACATGGGACACAAACAATGGTCTCCTGATTGGAAGTCTCGTGTTCGACCCATCCACCATCCCTCCCGCCCACCCGATGCTTATTCTCACGCGATACCTGCTCCGATCGCCGCATGACGCCGCAGGTGGGTTTACATCAGGTTTAGTTGAAAGCCCGGTTCGTCACATACCATTTCCAAAGAGTGCCTCCGTGCGTCGGTTTCCGATGCCGAGGGGCGCTTACCAAACGACGATATTTGACGAGTTGGGAGGGAGAACGGGTTGGTTCACCCTGGTTGCACTGTTATGGTTTTTGTGGATAATGTCATATACAGTAGCAGGCATATTTTCACATTCTGTTGTTTTGCTTTTTGTCCACAAAAGGAGTTCCAGAAACAAAATACTCCTCGCCAGAAAAAGAACTGCTTGCAGAATTTTGATTTGTCTGAACACAGACAGATTCTCAGCGACCTGGCCATTCAGATCTACCACCAGTTTGTCTCGGTCATGGAGAAGACCCTCACTCCTGCAATTGGTATTTTATCATCATCTCATCATTATCACATGCATATTTTTAACCTTTATAAGCAACCTAAAATGTGCTGCTTTGCTCTCTCATCCAACAGTACCCGGTATGTTGGAGCACGAGAGTTTACAGGGGATTTCCAGCATGAAGCCGACGGGCTTCAGGAAGCGTTCCAACAGCATCTACGAGGACTCGGAGACGCACACCATCTCCTCCATCGTTCAGCAGCTCAGCATCTTCCACTCCACCATGAGCCAGCACGGCATGGAGCAGGGCCTCATCAAACAGGCCGTGAAGCAAATGTTCTTTCTCGTTGGTGCGACCGCCTTCAACAGCATCATGCTCCGCAAAGATATGTGTTCCTGCAGGAAGGGAATGCAGATCAGGTCTGTGGTGGTTCTTACGAGAGTAAAAGCGTTTTCTTTCGCAGACAAAAATGAGCTCATAGCTTCTGTGTTTGTTTAGGTGTAACATCAGTTATCTGGAGGAATGGCTGAAGGAGAAGGAACTGCAGAGCTCTAACGCTATAGACACTCTGAGGCCGCTGTCTCAGGCCGCCTGGCTGCTGCAAGTCAGCAAGTCCACTGACGACGACGCCAAGGAGATCACTGAGAAATGCACTGAACTCAACCCCGTTCAGGTACTTTATTCTAGTCACACATGCAGTGTTTTTGATGTTGGAAAAATCCATCTCCACACTGAAACAAAACTCCATTTCAAATCTGCAGATTGTCAAGATTTTGAACTCCTACACTCCCATTGATGATTTTGAGAAAAGGGTGACGTCGTCATTTGTTCGCAAAGTTCAGGTGAGCTCGATTGTTCATTTTCTAAGACATCCCAGGCAAAGGACTGTTTTTCATGCACTTGTCAATTTTGAGATTTTGGGCTATTTTGCTTCCATAACACGTCTTCTTTCAGACTAGTGGAAAGAAAATATCCAAAATACTCATTTGCATATTAAACATAAAATTTCAGAAAACTTGTAATACAAAAAATAATTGTCTGAATGTAAGTAATGAACTGGGGAAGTTTCATGAGGATATCTTTTAGTTAAATGTTTATCCTATTCACCTGTAGTGAGCTTTTCTAATTTAAAATACATTGTAATGTCATGAAATACTTCCACTTCACTAAATATGCCAATCTGCTCCTTGTTGCAGTCGTTACTACAGGATCGTGACGGGTCCTTACAGCTGATGCTGGACTCAGACTATCGTTTCCAGGTCACGTTTCCTTTCTGCACGTCCTCGCAGGCTCTGGAGCTGCTGCAGGTCCCCAGCAGCCTTCACCTGGGTTTCCTCACCAGGATCTGACACAGCCGGCCTTCGACCTCTCACTCCTCATGACTGATTCATAGTCCGCCGGCCTGTGGCTGTAGTTTGTTGTATATATAAATATGTAAACACTTTAAATAAACAATGAACACCATGTATTTAACATTCAGGGCCAGGATTTTTTAAATACAAGGGTATTGTCTCCCAATGCACCACCTCCAAAAGGAAAGAGTTTATAAAATAATTTCTTTGATTTTCATATTTTATTTGTCTAAGAAAATTAACCAGCAACTATTTTTGTAATTGTAATAATTAGAGCTGTCAAAGTTAACATGATAATAACGTGTTGGGCACTAATTTCTTTAACGCATCAATGCAACTTGCGATTTTTAGGTTGTGGCAGACTCAGTTTTAAAGCTAGAGTGAAGATACTGGTATCATATGAAACTATAAAACCTAATGAATCCATTAGTTCCAACCATGGCATACTAGGTTGTCGTGGAAGAGGCTAAATAATGCTCCACTCGTATGCTAATTTTTGGCGAGGAAAAACGGTCAAGGCCATTTTCAAAGGGGTCCCTTGACCGCTGACCTCAAGATGTGTGAATGAAAATGGGTTCTATGGGTACCAACAAGTCTCCCCTTTACAGACATGCCCACTTTATGATAATCACATATACAGTAGTTTGGGGCAAGTCATAGTCAAGTCAGCACACTGACACACTGACAGCTGTTGTTGCCTGTTGGGCTGCAGTTTGCTATGTTATGATTTGAGCATATTTTTCATGCTAAATGCAGTACCTGTGAGGGTTTCTGGACAATATTTGTCATTGTTTGATGTTGTTAATTGATTTCTAATAATAAATATATGCATACATTTGGATAAAGCAAGCATATTTGTCCACTCCCATGTTGATAAGAGTATTAAATACTTGACAGATCTCCCTTTAAGGTACATTTTCAACAGATAAAAAATGTGTGATTAATCACAAACTATGGACAATCATGCAATCAAATATTTCAATCGATTGACAGCCCTAATAATAATCACTTCAGTCACTTTTCAAGAAAAACTGCAGCTATTCTCTGGTTTCAGCTTCTCCAGTGTGAGGATTTGCTGCTTTTCTCTGTTTTATATCATTGTAAACTAAATAGCAGTGAGTTTGCCAAACCAAAACAATCCATCGGAATACATCAGCCCTTGAAATGTTATTTCCCAACATCAAGGACTAAATGCTGTTTAAAAAAAAAAATCTTTGATATTTTGCTGGCTTAAAATGAGCCACATTTAAATATAGTGAGTCTAAAAATACTGAAATGAGCCAATTAAATATCCACAAATAAGGACCTCAGTGTTGTCAGTGGTAGTATGGCCCTGTTAAAATGTATAAGTGGAATCAATAAAACTCAACAGTATTTTGAATATTAACTCAAAACAGAGGATTATATACAATTTTAATATATTTTAAAAAAAGAATACTAGCGATTTGATATTAAAACATGTTTGCGGAAAAATAGATTCCATTGAAACAAATGCTTTTATATGTTAAAACACCACATTTACCTGCTGTGTTTTTTGCATTATTGTGTTTATGTATTTAAATGCTTTATTCAGTGGTAGAGTAGAGAGGCTGCTGAGGATGCAGCATCACCGGGATGCAAGGACTGTTTTGGTTTGTTGGTCAAACCAAAACAGTCCATCTCAAGACAGCAGACCTAGAAATGTTATTTCCCAACATATAAGACTAAATGCTGTTTTAAAAAAAATACTTTCTTTGTTTAATATTTTGTTATCTTAAAATTAAACACATTTAAATATAGTGAGTCTAAAAATACTAAAATGAGCCAATTAAATGTCACAAATAAGGACCTGTGTTGTTAATATAGCCCTGTTAAAATTTACAAGTGGAATCAATAACACTCAAATGTATTTTGAATATTAACTCAAAACAGAGGATTATATAAAATTTTAATGTTTTAATGTAAACTGTTTAATATGAAAACATGTGTGTGGATAAATAGATTCCATTGAAATAAATGTTTTTATATGTTAAAACACCATATTTACCTGCTGTGTTTTTGCATTATTGTGTTATTATGTATTTAAATGCATCATTCAGCGGTAGAGTAGAGAGGCTGCTGAGGATGCAGCATCACCAGGATGCAGGACCTTCCTACTCCTCCTCCTCCTCCATCTGGAAGCTGGAGGAGCATCTTCTCCCTGTGACGTCATGACAGCAGCATCAGCTGTTAGCTCTGCTTTAAGCCTTTTCGCTGCCGATCGCTGCCTGCACAAAGGAAATATATGAGATCCCCTCCAATCCCTGAAATGGCGACACAGGAGGTACAGCTGAACGAGACTCTCTCCCACCTCAAAACGGAGTCGGAGACGCTGAAGACGAAGCTGGAGGAGGAGAGAGCGAAGCTGCACGATGTCGAGCGTGAGTGAGCTGCTGCTGCTGAAAATGGAGAGAGGCCTCCATCCTCCATCCACCGCTGCGTTTACACTGTGACGGGACAAATAACAGCTAATAACTCATCACAGACTCGTGTATTGTAGTAGGAGGGCAGATGTTGAGAGTTTTACAGGGATGTGAAGTGATTATTGAGCTTCATGGCTCGATGGTATCTCAGATTATCTGACAGGAGACTTCAGCTGGATGTTTGTTTGCTTCCCCATTTTACATCCCTGTGCCTCCATCCCAATGTCTCCTCTGTGGGTTTAACCAATCATACCTCAGCTGCATGTTAAATAAGATGTAACCTACACTGTAAACAATTACTGTTAATTTACAGCAGGATTTCAACAATATTAACCTGTTATTGCTCAAAAAAACACAGTGCTTTACTGTTATTACAAAAGAAAACCTGTTAAAAAATGTAACTGAACTATAATGCATTCTTAAAAAACAGTACTTTACTGCTGATCAACTGTCTAAAGTATCATCAGTAACAGTTTCATGCAGTGTTTTTTTAATTCTGGGACCTGATCTGCACATGTGAGGCTTGTACATTGTACATGATTGTAAAATCAGTGAATTAGCTTTATTGTTCTTCACTCACATGTTGTTATGGTTTGCATTCTGTGCTTGTAGCCAGATATAGACAGACATTTTGGGAAAAGTGTCAACAAGTCTATTATAGCCTTTTTCCTAACAAGTGCCTTTAATTGTATTTAGTGTGACTATTCCCATGTCTGTAACCTGCTAAGTCTATTCATCTAGGCAAAAAATAATGTTTATTAAAATGTATGTAAAAAATACAACCTAAATAGTGCATTAAAACAAATCAGTAAGATAATGTAAAAGAAAGGTGTAAAAACAGCTATATAATGTATCTTTAAACAGTAAATTAACTGTAAAATACTGTGAAATTAATTTAAAAAAAAACAGTTCAAACTGTATTTTTCATTAGCAGTACAAAGCTGTACATTTCAGCGACAGTATAATAATGTTAATTTTACAGTAAAATAAGGGCAACCCTGCTGCCAGTTCTTTACTGTTATTTTACTGCTATTTTAAAACAGTGTAAAATCTATTTGTAATGTTTTATGAGATGCTATTTGAGGACATGACAGATTAAACAAAAATCAGAAATATTCCTCCACAGGCCCTCTATAATCCATATTATTGCTCCTGCAATTAATCCAGGATGTATACAGTAATGTATTATAAATGTACATTATGTGTGTGTGTGTGTGTGTGTGTGTGTGTGTGTGTGTGTGTATAGTCCATCAGGTGGCGGAGAAGGTGGAGGGGCTGGGTCAGTTTGTCATGAAGACCAGAAGAACCCTGAAGGGACATGGAAACAAAGTCCTGTGCATGGACTGGTGTAAGGACAAGAGGAGGATCGTCAGCTCCTCACAGGTCACACACACTCTATCTTTTTTATTTATTTTGCACAAAATAAGACTATACAAACATAACAACAACAAAAAATAATAGTGCAGGAAGAAATATTATATATATATATACTATGTTGTTACTATATATATATAATAACAATACCAATAAATATATCAATTAAGACAAGAAATGAGAGTGATGTGCATAAGCAAATGTGTGTGTAAGTGTATGTTAATGTATGTGGGATATTGGTTTAAACTAAAACTTAAATTTACTTTGACTTTTTGCAATAGTAATCATATATAACACTACGAGTGAGGACAACATGGACAACATGGGGAAAAGCAATTTACGAAACAGCACCCTTTAAGCATCTTTTGAAACATTTAATAGATAAACAGTTTTTTGATAAATGTGAAAATCTACTCCGTAATTTGGTTACTCTAAATCTTATTAAAAAATTGACCTCTACTCGTGAGAAATTTAGGAGGATGAAGATCTAGAGATTGACGAGTTGAGTAAGAATGGACCTGAGAATTTGCTTTATAATACTGTAGGTCTTGAACTACTCACAGATATTCCCACCAGAAAGTATCTTATAAATAAAAAACACATATTTGAGAAATATTGATGTCATGAATAGTAAGAATCTTGAGTTTCTGAAATAGAGGAGCAGAGGAGATGTGTGACTTTGATCGAGTTGCAATCCTCTCAAAACATTTGTGGAAGATGGGGATAAATTAGACTATAATAAAGAGTAAGGAGAGAGTTTGGTGACATATGCTCCTGCTGACCTTTAATGCTTTTAACAACTCATTGTAGAGTCAATTTATAATTCCATAATCTACAGTGTTTTATATCAGACTTGTTCTAATCTCTTTACAGGATGGGAAAGTGATTGTATGGGATGCTTTCACCACCAACAAGGTAACTTCTGTTTTTCGATTTACAGGTATTTTATTATTAAATTATTACATTGTTATCCCTTCACACAGCCTCCTCCTACAAGCGTGTTATAAACTTGTGTTTCAGCTATGCTATGAATGGGTTTATTCTGTATGGATATCATTGAAAAGTTGAATAATACCAATAGTGTGTAAAAGATGTGGGATATTTTAAGTTTTTTTTTTTAAAAAAGCTGACGCTACATTGCATTGCTGGATTCAAAAAGTTGAATAATACCAATAATGTAAGAAAGACGGGAAATATTAAAGTTGGAGTAGGCAGATTGGAGCAAATATGATTAAAAAAAATAGTTATTTTTTATAAAACAGTAGGCTGTCTTGACCACGAGAATGTCTAAAAATGTATTTTAAAACGGCAGTTTGCCTTTTTAAAGTGTCTGCTTTTGGACAAACTGTAACACCTCTGATGTCTAACAGCCTAAAGCTTCCTGTTCTGCTCTAATTAACTGATTCTAATGAATTTGATTCATCTCACTGTCCCGACACGGCTCATGCAGCTTTGTCTTTTGATATTTATTAGGAGCACGCTGTGACAATGCCTTGCACCTGGGTGATGGCTTGCGCCTACGCCCCCTCCGGCTGTGCTGTAGCTTGTGGGTGAGTGTCTCACTACCCGTGATGATCCAAATGTGGTGCATCATCTGTTTATTTTGTTTTGGTAAACTGGGGTTATTGTCTTGTCGCAGGGGCCTGGATAATAAATGCTCAGTGTATCCTCTCTCTCTGGACAAGAATGAGAACTTGGCTGCCAAGAAGAAGTCTGTGGCCATGCACACAAACTACCTGTCAGCCTGCAGCTTCACCAACTCGGACATGCAGGTGAGACTATCCACCATACACAAAAAACACAATTCCCACAATTTTACAGACGCTATAGGTTCCTGCAAACACGGCTGCTTTTCTATTCATCATTTCTCTCTCATTATTAATCATAAATCACTGCCTGTAAGAAGCTCTCCCTCTCTGTTAATAATTCACAGCCAGTTGCTCCTGGTTTGATGTCCTGGTCACATGATGTTTCACGCAGCAAAGACAATCCATTTATAGCCGCATGTTAGCCCACATAGACTTTAACTGATCTTCCTCCTCATCGTCTGCTCGTGTTAAAGATCCTGACGTCCAGCGGGGATGGAACATGTGCATTGTGGGATGTGGAGAGCGGGCAGCTGTTGCAGAGTTTCCATGGACACGCAGCAGACGTGCTCTGTCTGGACCTGGCCCCCTCCGAGACTGGAAACACGTTTGTTTCAGGGGTGAGGACGCCTTTCACTACAGATTATTACTATTTAAACTTCACTGAAACATTAGGTCATATTCTGCATTATTTATATCATTGCAGGGCTGTGATAAGAAGGCCAATGTGTGGGACATGCGGTCAGGACAGTGTATTCAGTCGTTTGAAACTCATGAATCAGACATAAATAGTGTGCGGTAAGTGATTGCCAACTGTCAATTTTGAGTTTGGATACAAGTGAAGAAGATTTTTTTAATTCATCCATCAATGAGAAAAATGCTGATATTTTAAAGGTAGAGTGTTGGTAGGATTTGGTGGCATCTATTGGTGAGGTTGCTGAGTACCCCTCCACGCACTCTTCCCTTTCCAAGACTGCCGTAATGTGAGCCGGCGAGTGCAAAAACAGTGTTGACGCCGTTTGCCTCGCTCAGAGGTCATCCTTAGCATAATAACACTACTTTAAGCGCAACGGAAGTCAAACGGTGGAACCACAGTTTTACTCTCTGTGGCTCACGTTACGGCGTTATGGCCTTCAGGTAATGAAAAACACGATAGAGCCAGTGTTTGGTTTGTCTGTTCTGGGCTATTGTAGAAACATGGCAGACACCGTGAAGAGGTCCTGCTCCTTATGTAGATATGAACGGCTCATTCTAACGAAAACACAACAATTCTTAGTTTAAGATGATTATACACTAATGAAAACATAGTAAGGAATATTACTGTATATTCCAATTCTGCTCATAAAATGAAAAAAATGTTACACACTGGTCCTTTAAATCCTCGAACCTATGTGTCAAATGTTATGTGTTATAACATTTTTCAAATTATTCTGATGAATATGAAATGAAAAATGAGACAATCCAAGTGAAAACTGGTGCTTTTAGCTCATTCATTCTCAACTACAGTGTCTTTTCTCATACCGCCACTGGGAGTCGCTAACAGTCAGATATATTCAAATCCTACACAAGAGAGGTGTTTGTTCCTAACTGTGTCTGTTTCTTCTGTTCAACAGATACTACCCCAGTGGAGATGCTTTTGCATCTGGCTCAGATGATGCTACAGTAAGTAATCAGATATTTACCACATGAAGTGCAATTGGAAATATACTGAGCTGCTGGAAGTGTTGAAATCTTTGAAAATTTGCATAATTGTATTATATTTGATTGTTATTTTACTCATCTAGCTTTTACTTCACACGGTTTTACTACTATTACTGTTATTTCAGCTATTGACTCTATTATATTACATTTTTATAATTTTATTGTCTTGCATGCATCGGTCTCAAATTATCAAAATGTTAAACTGTTGAATTGTTTTTTGTCTTTTCTGTTGTTTTCA
>CAKALG010043451.1:972-11253 GCA_916700815.1 Helicolenus hilgendorfi
GTTTTGATTGTTTTGATTGTGTTTAATTCTCAAGAATCCAGCTGTTCAATAAAATATCTTGAAAGCACCACTGTGACTCTCTACTTTATAGAAATTAAATAATACATTTATATTCATATGCTCAGCTGTATGCTGACACATCTGTACCATAAACATCTGTTGTTGTGCCTTAATATGCTTATATTATTTCCAAATATTATGCCAGTTTTACTTAAAACTGGCATAATCGCTATAGCAGCACATAAGAGCTAGCGTTAGCTTTAGTTAGCTACGAGACTTAAAGGGGAACTACGCCCATTTTCAAAATACATACATATCATATATATATATACATATATGCATAATTATATAAAGGTTGTTTCTCTATTCTATGATGTCGAGCACTTTATGTTGTGTTTTACACATGTGTGCTATAGAAATAAAGTATTATTATTGCCAATATTATTAAGTTCAAATAAACTTTTACCAATAGTAGCATGTAAAAGTAGCATGTCTAACCTTTAAATCATAAGGTCTTATTATCACCATCCTAAAAGATGAAATGTTTCCACATGATTTGTCCAAAAATCTGTGATTAATTTCACTTTAAACTTTTTAAAAGGTTAAATATAATTGTTTTGTATTATACACACTGGATGTAGCAAAATATTCTGAACCAAGTATGGGACATTATATTTGGGTAAGGAGGGATTCGAAGCCGCTTCTTTTTTTGAAAGGCTTCTGGTCAAGAAAAAGTCCTCTACACCTATACGCAGCTGGCCTTCGCATGTGAGGCACCACTACACCACCGTGCAGCCCACTGTAGCTTACTGCAGCATATTCTATAAAGTCATCATATGTTTGTAGCGTTACTGACTGACCTATGTATCACTAAAAAGTCAACTTTTCCTGAGAAAAGTTTTGCATTTTCTATCAAATCAAGTAGGTTTTTAAATAGTTTATTTAGTTTAAGAAGTAGGAGAATTTTCTCATTCCATAAAGCAACACCTCATCCTTCAGTTTATCATAAACATTCAGATTAAAAATCACCAAATTTGGGGAAACGTGGTTTTCACTGGACAGTATCAAAAATTGTAATGAGTAAAATGTATAATATTTGTCTCTAAGGTACCTTTAAAAGTTAAATGTACACTGAAACTGGATTTACTTAGTATGTGCAATCATCATCAACACATTAACACCAAAGGACACCAGCTTCACACCTCAATAGTTCATTTAATCTCCAAAGGGTTGCACTGACTTTGTCTTTGTTACACACTGCACACGATAACACAATAAAACACCTCGCAACGTACAAGGTCGTGCAACATCTAGTCTGGCTTTCAGCATTGCGCACACAGTCTCAATATATCAATATATATATATAGGCTGTTCAGGTCAGGGGGTGTGTTCACAATGTTGTCTATGGAATACTGTTGTGTTTGTAATCCGTGGGTTCATTTCACATTCTCAGCTCCATGGAACTCCTTGGACGAGTTTCAGTCCAAAATGACATTTTTACTGTATGAAAAAAATGACACAAAAAATGATAACCAAATAATATGCTTTTAAAAGAAAAACTATGAAATCCTTGGTAAAAGACTATGAAACATAGGCAACTTGTTTTTTTTTTTATCCCAAAAATGGCTTCCACAAATATGTGTTCCCCAAACTGGACACATCTTCTTGTCTGCGTTTGTTTGTAGCACAACAAATGCAAATTAAAGCATTAAGTAGACTCTTAAGAGATGTTACAATTTCAAAATTATACACAAAAAGTTCAGCCAAATATTGGCTAAACATATGACATCTTTTTTGTGTAAACGATTCATTAGTAGTCGGTAACAACAGTGGAGATTTCAAATAACTTTGTCTTTAAGTTAGAATAACCTTAATGTCAGTTAAATACTATTTCAATACCAATTGGTGTAAGATTGGAAAGACAGTTAAATGACATTGCTGTGGCAGTGGAATGACATATAATCACATTGGCGTTAAATGGGAGATCTCAAGCTGCTGTGGGAGTATTGTCAACCACTGATGTAATGAACATTTGTGTATACATCTCTATATATTTATCATTCTTTTACATTTGGTTAGATATATTACATTTTATCAACACGCTTTTGTCCGTATACATTTATCATAAATAAAAGATTTTTGTCATCAAATCAATTAAAAAAAACAACACTTGTAAACACTCAAAATTTTAAACACACACACGCACACATGCACACAAATGTCTTTTTTCCCCATTAAGTTTGCTTCTTCGTAAAGTGCAAGGCAAGATACAGTAAACTTTGAAATGTACGACACACAGCAACTTTCACATCTGAAGCTCACACGCTCGCACTCACCTTGTATGTCTCATAACCCACTGAACTCAGTACAAACTTGGCACAACACCGCTAAAGCCTCTAAGGTGTAGCTGGCACACTATGGATACGGTAGCACAATCCTACCAGAGCTGAACATCTACAACGCCTCACAGTAACTCTGCCCTATCGACAGTTAGTTTGGGTTAGTTTAATGAACGTACAACTGAGAAAATCAAGAACTCACCCTTTATGTGAATGGGAATAAACTGTAAATATGTATAACGTAACGATCTCTCGTGAGTCAAAGCTTCTTAACCTTAATGTTTTTTGAGTTGCATCAGGACAAATCACCTTTTGTTAATGGTGAAACATACTTTTCTATTGTTCTTTGTAGTACCTTTACATGATACAGTTAATTCCACATATGGGACATCTGTATTTGGTATTTTACTAACTTTAATCTTGACTAGTGAACAGTATTCCTTTTTTGCATCCAGGCAGTTAAAACTTACTAGTAATACACTAACATTTAAGATTTTTTTCTTGTCTGAGTATAATTCCTCTCTGCTTATTATATAGCTTTGGAAGCAGGAGAAACTGCTTAGCTATCAAAAGTTAAAAACAATTAGAAATGTGTTTTATCTACTGTATATTTAACACCTTTAGTGAAAGAAAATTAAAATTAAAATTGAACCTGTTTAACAAGCAATTGGCTTACACATTGGAACTTTCTTAACCGTTTATATTATAGCATAGATACCAGTATCTTCACTCTAGCTTTAAAACTGAGCCGCTACAACAAAAACTGTTGACTCTAAAATATCTTTGTACCTAATTTGCTAGCTAATTAGATGCATGTAACACATGCAGTATGGCGTATTTTACTTTTATGGAGAATGTCCACTTCTTGCAGGTTTTTTTAAGCTAAGCTAAGCACATCTGGGAGCTTTCTCCCTATTGCTGTACTGATTGCAGAGATGAAAAATATATCAATCTTCTTGTAACACAGCAAATAAGCAAATTTTGCAAGATATCCGATAATCCTTTCAAGAACATTGAACATTACTGTAAATGTAATGTTCTTTTAACTTTTAAACATTTAAACATTAAGCATTTTAGCCATTTCCGAACAGCAGCACATTAATCCAATATCATGTACTTGAGATATATGAAATCTTAGCTTTTGTTATAGCCTGCTTGGAGAACCCTGTGGGTTTAAATCAATACACTCTCCTGAAGTCTGGACAACACAGTAAAGTATTGGCAGACATTTCTGTGTTTTTTTTTTGGGCTAAATCATTTTTGCAGTAAAACCCAGACCATCTGGTGCGTCAAGCAGCTTAAAACAAAATATTCACGTTGCTGGTCGGACAAACAAGCTAAAATTCACTATTCTGAGGCAACTTAAACCCAACACTGTGAGGCGAAGGAAGGCTAAGTATGCATGCAGGGACACAGAACAGCATTAATTGGCTTCGATTATATGCACTGGCCAAGGAGTTTGTCAATGGAAGAAGCAGCAAAGCCAGGACAGCTTCACAGATTACCATTGGGAAAATAAGATATACAAAAAAAATAGATAATATATTTGTAATAATAATAATAGCTTTTAACCACAGACAAGGCAAAATCAAATATCCACTGACTCTTATATTACATATACAATCAGAAGTATGGCAAAGTGGGAGTAATATACTGAGTAGCTGTAATGTTTTGTCAATGTGTCCTTGATGCTTCCTCCTTCTGTAAACACCTTCACCATAAACTGCCAAAAACAAATCACACTTGTTGAGTCATTTCATCTGGTACTGTACCTCAAAATGGTTCTTAAAACCAGTGGGATGTTTTTTTTCTATTCCCGCATGAGTCACATTTTAGACCTTGATAATAACGGAGTGATGTGCCGTACTTTAAATCGTTTCATAAGAATAAATTCCAGATGAAATGACTCATCATAAAGCATAGCCTCGGATCACACAAGTCAGACAACAGCCTATTAAGAACCACTTTAGAACCACAACAGTAGAACCTTTGTGAAACCGTATATAATTTATCATTTAACATTATTCACAGGTTAATACAAAGTCCACACAAGTACATTCCTCAGTACATTTTTTTGCAACATTTAAGATGTCCCCAGTTCAGCAGACGATAAGGTTGAGATGTTTCAGTTTGTTCATTGTGTTGCCATTTGAGTTCTCATGGCAGTAGCAACAAGAAATAAATACTCTTCGAAAGTTGCGAGAAAAATCCAAGTCTAAAGGCTGTTCATAAGTTCAGAAATAAAACAATTAGTTAGAGAGAAAATAATTCAAAGATTGTAACAACTTAAAGATATAAAATAAGATGGCAGCACTTGACATGCAAGGAGAGCACCACGTAAACAGATTTCTTCGTCAAAAAACAAACAAACAGCGAGAGTGCTTTCGTTCTATGCCTCCCTCTTCCTTTGTTTGATTCGCTGCTGGCCACGGCGACTTCAAACTCAAGCAGATAACCAGAACCAAAAGCAGAACGCCAATGGTGAAGTAATGCGGTGCAAAGCCAGGCCCCTTCAAAAACATAAAATAGAAACAAAAGTCCTCCCTGCGAAATGGTGTTTAAAGAAGCAGGGAGGAAATAGCATTAAAGTCGGTAAGGTGGTTTTCCTTTTCTTCCTCACACCTCGTCAGGTCACTGGGTACTGGGTTAGAGTGGAGGAGAACGAGTGCTTCTCACCCCTGGTTGTCAGCGTAACGTGAGGTAAGGGGGGGGGGGGCAGTATTAAACACCTCATGCTTCAATTGCCTGAGGAATCTGCATCACCAGCCCCACCTTTAATATCCCAATTTCCTGTGGTAGAGAGAGAGAGCAACTAAATGAAAATGTCAAATTGTTTACCTCTTTGACAATAAATAAGTAAATATGACCAATATGCCAAAAATAGACATGCTTCAGTATAGTATTTAATATTTAAGCTCTTTAGTTTTACATGATTTTGTCAAACACAGTGACATGGTTTGGCAGCTGGTGTAACTCAAGCAAAATTTCAGATAATTTTCTGTAGCTGTAGTCAATCCATCAATGGTTTGGCTTATCAGCTCCCTCCCCAATCAGCAGAGTGGACGGGGCTTGAGAGGAGGGAGGTGTAAGGAGAAAGTTGAGGGGGTGAAAGGGAAGAGGAAGGAGCTGTGGGGAGAGAGCTGTGAGGAGAGAGATGGGAGCTGAGAGGAGGGAGGTGTAAGGAGGGAGCTGAGGGGGTGAAAGGGAAGAGGAAGGAGCTATGGGGAGAGAGCTGTGAGGAGAGAGATGGGAGCTGAGAGGAGGGAGGTTTAAGGAGGGAGCTGAGGTTGTGGAGGAGGGACCTGTGAGGAGAGATTGAGCTGAGAGGGGGGAAAGAGGGAAGAGAGCGATGGGAGCTGAAAGGAGGGAGGGGGGGAGGTGAGATGAGCTGAGGGGGCGTTAGAGGGTAACGGTTAGGGTTAACCCTAACCCTAACCTTAGACGAGGGAGGTGGCTGAGAGGGGAGAGGAGGGAGCTGTAGGAAGAGAGCTGTGAGGAGAGAGATGGGAGCTATAAGGAGAAAGGAGGGAGTTGTGAGGAGGTGGGTGAGAGAAGTGGGTGGGAGCTATAAGAAGAGAGGAGGGAGCTGTAAGGAGGCGGGTGAGAGGAGTGGGTGGGAGCTATAAGGAGAGAGGAGGGAGCTGTGAGGAGGCGGGTGAGAGGAGGGCGTGGGAGCTGTAAGGAGAGGGGAGGGAGCTGAGAGGGAGCTGTAAGGACTCTATAGCTGTTATCAATGGATCAACAGATGTGTGGATCGGGGCCAATTCAGTCAGAGACATCAGAACTCAGATGAACTGTAGTTTGTTCTTCCAGACAAAGGGAACTGATATGGTTTGGTATGGCATGGAACTGATTTGGTTTGATAGGAACTGATCTGGTTTGGTATGGTATGGAACTGATTTGGTTTGGTATGGCATGGAACTGATTTGGTTTGATAGGAACTGATCTGGTTTGGTATGGTATGGAACTGATTTGGTTTGGTATGGTATGGAACTGATTTGGTTTGATAGGGGTTTGGTATGGTATGGAACCGATTTGGTTTGGTTTGGTATGGAACTGATTTGGTTTGGTATGGTATGGAACTGATTTAGTTTGGTATGGCATGGAACTGATCTGGTTGGTATGGCATGGAACTGATCTGGTTTGGTATGGTATGGAACTGATTTGGTTTGGTACGGAACTGATATGGTTTGGTTTGGTATGGAACTGATCTGGTTTGGTATGGTATGGAACTGATCTGGTTTGGTATGGTATGGAACTGATTTGGTTTGGTATGGTATGGAACTGATTTGGTTTTGGTAAAGAAAGAAAGCGTATACAGGGAAAAGAGATGTGATCAAAAAAACAATCAAAGAGAATAAAGGTAGTTCTAATGATTGAGAAGAATAAGAGAGAGTCTAGAGAGGAGGAGGGGAATTATGGAGAGATAAACAGAGAGCGTGGATTGGTACGGCATGGAACTGATTCGGTTTGGTATGGCATTGAACTGATTTGGTTTGGTATGGTATGGAACTGATCTGGTTTGGTATGGTATGGAACTGATTTGGTTTGGTATGGTATGGAACTGATTTGGTTTGGTATGGAACTGATCTGGTTTGGTATTGGTATGGAACTGGTTTGGTATGGCATGGAACTGATTTGGTTTGGTGTGGCATGGAACTGATTTGGTTTGGTATGGTATTGAACTGATTTGGTTTGGTATGGAACTGATCTGGTTTAGTATGGTATGGAACTGATTTAGTTTGGTATGGTATGGAACTGATCTGGTTTGGTATGGCATGGAACTGATTCGGTTTGGTATGGCATGGAACTGATTTGGTTTGGTATGGTATGGAACTGATCTGGTTTGGTATGGCATGGAACTGATTTGGTTTGGTATGGTATGGAACTGATCTGGTTTGGTATGGTATGGAACTGATTTGGTTTGGTATGGTATGGAACTGATTTGGTTTGTTATGGAACTGATCTGGTTTGGTATGGTATGGAGCTGATTTAGTTTGGTATGGTATGGAACTAAAGCTTTGAATCAGGGTTCTGTCCTGATCTCTTACCTGAGAGAGAGCTGTTGGACTTCTGCTTGTGGAGCTTCTCCCTCTCCTTCTTCACCTTGGGTATGATCTTCAACTTCATACTGCTGGTGCTCTTACTGCTGCCCCGCACTGAGTCCTAAAAAGCAAACATCATTGGGGACATGGACACGCACCAACAGTAGGGGTGGCACCACCGCCTACCAGTAGTCTACACCTGCACATTGGCACCATGTTTGTCAATTTCAGTCGCGGTCATGCTATCTATATTTAAAATCCATTGAGTGTCTACATTGCGTAGTACAGTAAAGCGGGGTTTATTCTCGTTGTGATGTAAAGCATGTAGGCGCTAGGAGTGGGGAAAACATTTATTCACCTAATCTAATCTAATGTAATCTATTTTTTTAACGATTTTGAAATATATTTTTTAATGCCAGAATATTTGCTTCTTTTGAGTCTATGTGGAGGTAGAAGGAAGGTCCATATATGTATGTTGTATGTACTGAACCCTTTATTAACAATGACGTAGTCCCAGAGTGACGGCCGGCTCCACCGCCACATTACCTCCATACCATAACGTTTCCTGTCCATGACAGAGTTAGCATGCAGCTTTAGCTCTGCTCTGTCTAGCTCTGCTTTTCCTGTCAATGTGTGAAACCCAAAGTGTTTCCATCCTTTACTGGATGTGTAGTGTTTACCACGCTGGATTTAACATGGGAGGGTGCAGGTCGTATCCATGCTAACCCTCCAACATTTTCTGCTTTCTCGTTTCAGCTTGCTGCGTTTTGCTTTGGTTGACGGATACGGAACAGATATGACGTCACGCTATTCAGACTACAACAATAAAAGCAGTAACTTCCTTCTACCTCCACATAGACTCTGATGAAGCAAATGTATCGATTCTGGCATTAAAACATCTATTTCAAAATTGTAAAAAAAGAAAGAAATTGTGATACATAGGTGAATCGATTTTTTTCCCACCCCTCGACTGCACCCTCCCTCACCTCCTCGGAGCACTGCATGAGCGGACAGATCCAGTGGATGTCGTCCAGCTTGTGGAGCTCAGCGCTGAGACTGTTTAGGGTCGACCGAAGCTCCTCTTCCTCTGGAGACTCTGACTGCGGAGGATGAGGGGATAATAAAATGCATCAAGAGTTTATTTCTGAACTGCACCTTATATTCTAGAAACCCCCCCACCATCTGTAAACATCTGCTCTATTCTTCTACCATCTGAAGATGATGTACATTTTAACACCCTGTGTATTTTATGCAAATGCACAGATTTGTAAACATCTGTTAAGCTATAATTCTGTCAACAGTTGAGGCGTATCACAAATTCTTTCAAACTAAAAGTAATTTGCAAATTATGCTAATTATTATTTTTGCTGTTTTACTTATCTGTGTCTAATCATGACAACTTTAATTTATCTCTCTCATCGCAGGTAAGGTTAGGGAAGCAAACAACTACCTGAAGTTCATCAGAAAGATAAAGTCAGAGAAAGTTTGAAAAGGGTTATAATCATTACAAAACTGAGGTAGATAAAAAGAGCAGCGAGGGAAATGTCTTTTCAGTATTGTAGCATGCATCGTTGTCATGTCACGCTTTGTGTTGTCATTATATTTGCTATTCTACACAAAGGGCTATAGTGAGTAAAAGTGTATTTCCTTACATGGTAAATAAAGCAAAACCAAAAGTGACAATAGATAGACAGCAGAAAGTGAAATGTGAGACGTTGTGGATTGAATGGCTTCAGCAGAGACAGAGAGACAATGGAGAGGAAGAGAATAGGAGAGGGAAACAAAGACAACAGAGAGAAAACATGGATGAAATTGAAGATTTGTACCAGTAGTTTTCCATCGAGCAGCATCCTGGTCTCAGCCTGGAGAACCTTACTGCTGTTGACGATTTCCACCGCCGTGCTGCGACTTAGACACTGAAATACAAATTAATTTACAAATTCAGTTTTCTCATCATTAAAGCCAAAGATGTGCAATATATGGCCTTAAGCCGAGAAACAGATGATATACTGTATGTGTGGGATGTAAAGAATCCCTTTCAGGGCGATGAGAGAGTGCAGCATCGCCCTGTAATATAAACTGGGAAAAAAAAGTTCGAAAACTTGTGTTTAGTGGATTATTTCTCTGTTGTTACAATGCTAAGTTTATTTACCTTCACAATGATGTCCAACTTGTAAGGATCATGTATTTGTGGGATGAGCAGCACAGCTGATTATGTGGGGAGCGCCCAAGACAAATGTTCCAAAATGCTCTCCCAATGGTAAACAGTGTATTCTAGGCTACCAGGAAGCCTGCAATGACTGCCCTTCACCATCAGGCCCGTTTGCGCTGGTGTCGACAACACAGATAATGGAACCTGAACATGTGGGGGAATGTCATGTTCAGTGATGAGTCCAGGTTCAGTCTGCCAAAGTTGGATGGCAGGGTCAAAGTATGGAGACGACGTGGAGAACGCTATGCTGATTGTTGCACCGATGGAGTAACAGCTTTTGGTGGGGGCAGTGTCCTGGTGTGGGGGGGCATCTCCCTCACTGGCAAAACAAGGCTTGTCATCATTGAAGGCCATCTCAATGCAGGGAGATATCAGGATGAGATTCTGCAGCCAGTGGCGATCCCATATCTCCACAATCTGAGACCTAACTTCATCCTCCAAGAAACAACGCCCCCCCCCACAGAGCCAGGGTTATCACAGACTACCTCCACAATGTGGGAGTAGAGAGAATGGAACGGCCTGCCAAGAGTCCACACCTCAACCCAACACTTGTGGGATCAGCTTGGGCGTGCTGTACGTGTTAGAGTGACCAACACAACCTCGCTGGCTGACCTGCAACAAACCCTGGTTGAGGAATGGAACGCCATCCCACAGCAACGTGTGACCAGGTTGGTGACCAGCATGA
>CAKALG010043452.1:0-12296 GCA_916700815.1 Helicolenus hilgendorfi
CTCACTTGGCAATAAACCTGATTCTGATTCTGATTCTGATAATAGTATGCAAATTTATAATATTTTTATAGTTCAACACAGGATATTTCAGATGAGACATCAAATATGAATAGAAATAAGTTAGTTTTACTTTTGTGCGGCACTTTGTAGGCGAATGCTTTACTGGCGTCCGGCATTCAGTCCAAAATGGCGGAAGCGTAGCTTTGCAAACAAACAACTGACTTTCACGTCGTTGATAACGAGGAAAGCTGTGATTTTTTTTGCTTTATCTTGTCTCAAGTTGGGGAGAGTGATTTTATGTTCGTTGAGTTAATATGCGTGTTATTACCTTGTCACAGTTCAACTCGAGGTTCAGGTCTCCTTTGTTTGTGTGTAGACGGACGTAGCCTTTCTTCTTCACGTACTGGTAACGCACGGTGTCGTCAGCGATGGCGTCTAAAACATAAAAATACAAATTTAGCTGTTTTTTTTTTGTTTTTTTTATTTAAAGTTATTTTTTGGGGGGCATTTTTTAAGCATTTTATTGACAGTGGATAGAGTCTTGGAAAGGGGGAGAGAGAGAGAGAGATCACATGCGGAAAGGTGCCCAAATTTAGCTGTTTTAATGTCAGATGACAACGTTTGGGATTATGACAGAGGGACTTTTATTATTATTTTCAAAAAAACAATCAATACTTTATTGATTGTTTGTGAGCCTCAGCTTGACATAGCTGCTACTAAGATCTCTGACCTTTAAAATCCCAGCAGAGCCTCAGCAGAGCAGGCTGTTGTAGATTTATGCAAGTCTTATTCTCCTATTAATTATCTTTTTTCTTTAAATATGGTTTAACCTTAATCTTTTTAAAAAAAAACACATATATAGAAAGAAATAACAACCTAACAACATCTAAATAGAGACATGGCCACTAAAATACAAATCCTTTCCTGCATTCAACACCACATCCCACATTTCAACATATATTATAAAGACAACATGGCTCAGTATTCTTAGACTAAAGGCACACATCCATGCCATCCTTTTTCAGGAACCTGAACTGGGACACTGAATCCAAACACTGCCCTCCTCTTCTGAAGTGTGCTGAACCTACTATACCGTTGCATAAGAGTAAATCTCTCTCTGTGGACGGGAGAAGACATCACAGTCGAACTGAGCAGCTCCCAGTTGCGAGAGCATGGAGCTAAACTTTGCTGCAGGAGAGGAGAGCGGGCGTGACTAGCCGGTCTCCCCTGGATAGATAACAACGATTAAAGAAAGAAGAGGTGAATGTTTCCGTCTGGTGGGAATCTGCAGAGGTTTTTTTTTCGTGTGTGTGTGAGATGTTCACTTGCCTGCTGTTTGTGTTGTTGCAGGAGTCATGGCCGTGGATGTGAAGGAGGCGGAGACTCTGCCGGTGGAGTAGTGGGCCTGGGGACAAAGAGACACAAATAACAAAAAATAGGTTTTAGGTCACATTTTTTTTTAAAGCTAGGGTTGGTAATCTTAAGAAACTAGACACTAGATTTTAAAAATGATCCAACTGAAAAACCCAGCTCTGTGTTTTCTCTTGGAAAACTCTTTTCCAATGAAAGCAGCTAGCAGCAGTAGCTCCAAATGACGGTAAATCTAGCGAGAAAGTCGCCAATACTGACAATCCGTCCCGTCAGGCCTCCCTCTAAAGACACTCCCCCACAGTTATTATTATGAACAACAACGAACACAGCTATTGTTAATACTCACAGCTGTCAAGCAGCTCGTGGAAGACCACGGTGACGCGCAATGAGTACGCGGGCAGAGTCCGATCATTACAGTTGGGCCGTATTAAATGATTGGACGGGTTTGATACCAGATTTTTCTTTTTTTTTTGTCGGAGCATTTGATTTGATTGCTGTCGGGATGTAATGAGAATTTCAACAATTATAACAACTTCAAATTAAGGCCGTCAAAGTTAACGCGGTAACGCAAAATTTGTTTTAACGCCACTAATTTCTTTGACGCATTAACACAACTTGCGATTTTTAGGTTGTAGCGGGCTCAGCATCACCATGTCAAACTAACTTGTCTCGAAGGAGGTTAAATAACGCTCCAAACTTGCGCTACATTTTGGCGAGGAAAAACTGGCATGGCTATTTTCAAAAGGGGTCCCTTGACTTCTGACCTCCAGATCAGTGAATGTAAATGGGTTATATGGTTACCCACGAGTCTCCCCTTTACAGACACGCCCACTTTATGATAATCACATGCAGTTTGGGGCAAGTCATAGTCAAGTCAGCACACTGACACACTGACAGCTGTTGTTGCCTGTTGGGCTGCAGTTTGCCATGTTATGATTTGAGCATATTGTTTTATGCTAAATGCAGTACCTGTGAGGGTTTCTGGATCAATATCTGTCATTGTTTTGTGTTGTTAACTGATTTCAAAATGATTAATATATACATATATTTGCGTAAAGCAGCATATTTGCCCACTCCCATGTTGATAAGAGCATTAAATACTTGACAAATCTCCCTTTAAGGTACATTTTGAACAGATAAAAATTGTGATTAATTTGTGATTGATTGCGATCAACCATGGAAAATCGTGGGATTAATCCAGATAACATATTTTAATTGATTGACAGCCTTAGTTATGACACAGAACAGTTATTACCTTTCACAGTTTTCTTCAGATGCTCTAATAAATAAAATAAAACATGACATTCGTATAACTACATAGGCTGTTAGGAAGCTCCTTACATGGACACGATTCTGGCAGAACATTTGTTAAAGTAAATCAGATTCATGGAGTATTAAATACTTGACAAATCTCTCTTTAAGGTACATTTTGAACAGATAAGAAAGTGTGCGAATAATGTGCGATTAAACTTACAATAATAAATATATACATGCATTTGCCCACTCCCGTGTTGATAAGAATATTAAATACTTGTCAGCCCTAATAAATATATGAATCAGTTATGAAAATAAACACTATTTGAAGCACATATTTGTACATTTATCTTGTGAAATACACCTCTGGAGATCAGCATCAGCTGCTCAGAGGCACTTCAACAGGGCAGGCTCATACTTGGCTGGTCCCCACATTCACGCTAAGTGGAGCATCAAGTGCAAACTATCTTTAATAACAGCCTCTGCAGCTTGTGGAGATTTATATATTATCTCATAATGACGGGGTGTTGGAGATGCTTTAAGGTTCTTTGAGCTTAAATTATAGTAGAGTAGCTGAAGAGTAACACACAGCATCCCAGAAATACCACAGACAATGCAGCGAGATTGGAGGTTGTTTAAGTCAGAATAAAAACTGTGGGAGATGAAAGCAGAGACGTGAAAATGGATTTCAAAAGTCTACTCTATGGTCCTGGTTTAGCATTCTTCTGCTCTAGTTCTCGTGAAGGCGCATGAAAGCCCAGACTTTACCTTGTGTGCTCCGTCTGACCTATATTCCCTGTTCTCTCAGAGGCTGTCAGAGCGTCACCTCGACTGTGAACTCCAGACGGAGAGCAACCGAGGAAAAAGCTCTGGTGTAAAAAAAATAAATAAAAAAATAAAAAAAGACGAGACATGGTGCAGCGTCAAAGGAGAGAAGATAAGAAGAGAGTCGTTGATGCCGTTCAAATTGAATCAGACTCTCCGGTTATTCAAGGACACGGTGGTCGCGGTTGACCTTTGTTGTTGCACATCTGTTTGTTTCCCTGCAGTTATAATGACTGAGCAGGCATGCAGCGAAGTTACACTATAGTATAGTAAGTAAGTATCCAAAAGGTATTAAAAAATAAAGAATATAAACTTGCTACATATTTAAACAGGCCTTTGTTTATTTCATTTAATAATCCCTCAGGTTAATGTTTCAGACCTTCACATTTTCTTACTTACATCTTTTTTATATATATATATTTGCTTAAATTCGTAAAAAAGAAAGTGTAAAATATTCTTCATCTTCCTCGCTGCACTGTAAACGCTCTTTGTTCTGTGTCTGGATGCAGTTGTTTGTCTTGTTACCCACATTACTGTCAGCGTATTACTGTGTGTTTGGCTCCCTCCAGTGTACAAAGTAGAAATGACATGTCTTCTCCACACGAATGCCCTCCTGAAATGCTGCAGCAGCACAACTGGAGAATTGAATTATTCATATTATTCATAAAAAAAAAAGGAGTCTACAGTTGCATTGCATTTCAGCTCATCTGGACTTTGTTTAGACAATTTCCTGCTAAGAAGGAGCCGGGACACTGTATGATATGATTGAATGCTCCAGGAAAAAGCCAGTCAATTTATTCTATTTTATTTAAATCAGTTTTTGTTTTTGTGCACGTATATGTAGCTTCCGGTCTGTCAAACAATTGATTTCAACATGCTGCTGTTGGTTTATAAAGCACTATTCATGTCTGATGTTCTGCTACATTATGAGCCATCCAGACCTCTGAGGTCATCTGGGTTCAGGTCTGCTCTCTGTCCCCGGAGTCTAAACTAAACATGGAGAACAGAGGTCGACCGATGCATTCTTAAAGGCTGATATAATAATGATAGTTTGGAGCAGGAAAAAGCAGATAGCGATTAATTGGCCGGTATCTTCTTTACTTCTGGAGCAGCGTAGTCGGATAATTTACATACGCCGTTTTTAATAAATTAGTTTTTTTGTCCCTCAGAATTTAATAATTCATAAGAGAATATCCTGAAGTGTGATTTGGTGGATTACATCGTTGGAATATGTTCCATTTATCTGCAATGGGCTGATGTGCTGTTCTGTGGATTAATGACTGGCCACTATTCTATTCATATTCCTCTCTCCTTCTCTTAGTAGGACTACACAGTTTTCCATAACTCCAGCATCATTGTGTTTTTGCTTACAGCGTTTAATTTGTCCGTCTTCTTGGCCGCCGGCTCTTTCATAGTGGAAGCCAGGAGCTGGTCCCCCTTGTAGTCTTTGTACAGCTCAGCTAAGGTCTCCCTGGTCTCCAGATTGGTGGTCCTCAGATGGTACGCCGGGTCCAGCTTAGCCTTTTCCTCATCTGAACCGTAAACCAGTTAAAAAGGAGAGCAAGAGGAAGGAAATGGTTTAAATGAGGCATGTTCATATTCCATGACAACTCAACTCTGATTCAAATTTATCAAACAGTTAATTAACAAATGACAGTTAACGATAACTCACCTGGATCCAACACCTTCAGGTTGTTTTTTACGTGGAAGAAGTCAGAGACATTGAATTTATCCAGGTTTGTGGGGTCCTATAAAGAAAAGAAAATATATATATATATATTAATTTCCCTAAATAATGTGCTTTCAACTTTGCAAACCAAAACAAAGCAACAACCCACCTGAAGTACAATAATGTCCTTTCTGGTGAAGGGTTCGTCGGTCAGCAGGTCTTTATAACATTTGGTCTTGATGTTGAGTTGCTCAACGGCCTGAGAGGAAACAGAAAGATTTAAGAAAACAAAAGGCCTCTCTTAGCACACACTAAAGTCACTCATTTATAGGGTTGTGTTTTGGCAAGAATCTGGTGAAACAATACGCATCATGGCACAGGAGTTATGATTGAATATATACTGTAAGTAAGGCGATATATTTTTTTCGAACTCATTTTAGGAAAACTGTCATGGTATAAAGACACACCGTATGTATAAAATCAGAGTATAAAAAGTCACTATGTGAAGGCTACTATAGTCAGATATCCATTAGAGCCTCAGCTTTACAGTGATACCAAATTTATACAATTCTAAGACTGTTTAGGGATGCAGAAATATTCAAATACACCATTTTTAGAATAGGTGAAAAGCTAGCATGTTGTGATCCCTTGGGTATTCTAGTTTCATATGATGTCAGTATCTTTACTCTAGCTTTAAAACTGAGCCCACTACAACCCTCCAAAAAGACAGAATAGCGGCGGGGTCCGCCAGCGGGCCGTCTGATTTTTAAGAGGTTAATTAAAAATGGATACAGCGTTTTGGAGAATCAATACAGTATCGAACAACATAATATCGCGATACTCGCGTGTATCGGTATTTTCTTAAACCCCTACTAATTTATTTATCATTTAATTTAAATTTAAATGTCGCTCAGTAGCAATATGAAATAGATTTCCACTTGTTTTGTATTCTACTTTGTCAAATTTGTCAGTAAAACCAGAAGAACTTGTCCTGTTTAAAACCTCATTTCTTTTTTTTGTACACAACTAATTCGATATTAGGCAGCATCTTGTGAGAGCATGTGGGCTGAGCATCTGCACTCTATCACACTGAAATATAAACCAATCTGAGTGTGCGTGTAATTTTAGACATTGATCTGTGTTACAAAAGTATCTGTGTGTGTGTGTGTGAGGATCAATGCAGGGAGAGTTTGTGTGAGTTCACCGACCTCGTGAGAAAAGACGTTGCCGGTGACCTTGTTGGCAACGAAGTGGGAATTATTTGTGAAGATGTTGTACATAACGGGGCAGTGATACTTTCCTGGAACGAAATGAAAAGAGGATCAGAAGCAGAAGCAGAGCGGCAGAGTTGCCCTCCAGAAGTCAAGAAATACCTCATGTAATGTGCTCCCTGCTGAATTATATCACCTCTCCAACATCTTCCTCCTCCACTTGATTTAATTTACCCCCCAAGAATTACCCTTTAACACTCGTTAAGTCTAAATTTCTTTTTCAAACCTCTCTAACACAGCAGGGCAGTAAGATGAGAGCAGCTTTGACCTTTTTACTCCAAACTACTGACTGATTTCGGTGATTAGAATCAGGAAAAAGACGCTCTAATGACAACATCAACTTATTATCCCCATAGTTTCTACGTGAGTCCTTTAAAGTACATTGAACACACGTTTATTTATTTACCATCGTTGTTCTTGGCAATGTTAAGTTTGATGAGGGACTTTGCTTCCAGTTTCTGTGGGAAAGAAGAAAAGCCGAGGTGTTAGTGTGCAATCATAAAAATAATGTGATCTAAAATGAATTTACAACAGAATGGGGAAAATGTTCCCCCTTTTATTTAAAAACCAAGATCATCTTAGTGAACTTCTCTTTGAGTCTTTTAAACTGTGAAACAGAGCGGATGTTTTTCAAACTTTCAAAGACCAGCGCAATACATATAAGATAAAAAAAAAACACTTATTATTTATTTTGATTCCATGGGAACTTTAATATTGGTAGTATTGTAGTATTGTGTGACCAATAAGTGTTTGGACATTTTTTTATTTTATTTAAAAAATGAAGTTTTAAACCTCTGAAGTGTCTGCAACAAATTATTATCAAAACTTTCAAATAGCCTTTCAATTGTCTATAAAATGTCAGAAAATAATGAAAAATGTTTTTTACAATTCTCCAGTGTCCAAGGTGACATCTTCAAATGTCTTGTTTTGTCAGACAATCAGACCAAAACCCAAAGATATTTAATTCACAATGATGTAAAATCCTGAAAGCAGCTACATTTGAGAAGCTGGAACCAGTAAATGTTTTGCATTTTTTGCTTGATAAATTGTTGATGATTCATTTTCAGTTCAAATGATTAATTGTTTCAGCACTGCTCCGAGGCAACATTAAGGGGAAATGGGCTCACTGGGAATGAGCATTTATATCTATATTTATCTATGATTGTATTTAGTGTTTATTGCATTTTGAACTTACTACTACTAGTAGTAGTAGTAGTAGTAGTAGTAGTAGTAGTAGTGTTTGTGTCTACCTTCCCAATAACTACAGATGAAAGTACCTAGTAGTTTAATCTGGTAAAATGTATCTATTCTGTTCTCGTCGTATGAGATGAATGTTTTTTTTGTACATAGATGGCAGTAGATAAAAGGGGGAGCAGTCTGTTGACTAAACCTGCTGTATGGTGCGTTCTTACCTCTCCAGAGATCGGATTAGTACCATACTTCTTGATCCATGGGACGATGCTCCTGAAACACAAGGTAGAAAGGAAGTGATCTTTACTTAAGATCAAACCAGAGACAACCACAACACATGTGAGATACAATATGTTTTCATCAACAAACATCCTTCATCCTCATCTTATTTTTGGCCTTTAACTAGTTCCTTCCCCATTGTGTTCACTATGACACCAACAATAAAAGACTTGAGGCTTGAAGGAGCATTACTAAGAGCTCCATTTATCAACAGGTGCAGAGATATATTTTAACCTGAACTAGTTTTGAGCTGACAAATTATAAAACAGTCATCCTTAACATAACCCTCTGGTAGCAGGCCAAAGCAAGCAATAAGAAACAGTTGATAATTGATTGGTATATTCTTTTATTAGCATCTTCTACTTACAGCAGGTCAAAGATGACTCCCTCCTCAGTACAGACCGGATACTCAAACGGCTGCAGGGACAAGCTGAAATGTTTCACACAAAACACACACATCAGAATTTATTTATTTTTATTACATAGATTTTCCCCATTTATGAAATATATTTCTGTAAAGTATCCTCCACTACTGGTGGAAAAGCGTGGCTAGAATCTGTTACTGATCTAATAGCAAACTTATTGTGCAGAATAGAAGTAACACAGATGTAATGTGCCTCTACTGGAGATGTTAACAAGTCTCTTCTTACCTGCAGTGGTCAAAGGGAAGCCGTCTGAAGTTTGCCTGTGGGATTTCTGAAGATAACATAAGACAGAACTTTATTTATCCAGAGGGAAATTGTTGTGCAGCAGTACAAAGTAGGAAAGAGTGCAAATAGAACAAAATATGTACAATAAACTAGATTATCTAAGGTACAAACAAGGAATGTACACAATGCCAGAAATATAAACTGCAAATCCAAAACAGAGCAGAGCTGAAAGGGAGACTGGAGCCACCTCAGCACCTCTTGCTATCAGAACAGTACGATCTGCATTTGCATTTATCACAGAGAACGCATATCTTTGCAAATAAAATATAGTATTGACTGAGTTAATCTTTGCATATAAACTATTAATAAGAAATCAATACAAGGTTTTTGACAATCGATTTGCAATGTATTGCAATACTCGATATTTTTCTCATCCCCTAGAAAACACTGAGTCAGTGGTAACAGACAGTATAAATATGCATCATGTAACCTTAATCCCTGAATATTTGATTTAATTTATTTCTTTACATAAGGAAAACCTGAAATTTCCCCTGTCACAGACAACATTTACCCTGTATTTGGCAGGTGTCAGGTGCTACTTTACTTCCCTGCCAGTGATATAATATACTGCACAATGAGTACCTTTACTTTTGGTACTTTAAGTATATTTTGATGCTAATACCTTTGTGCTTTTACTTAAGTAAGATTTTGAATGCAGTATTTTTACACAGTAAGGCAAGGCAGCTTTATTTGTAGAGCACATTTCAGCAACAGGGTAATTCAAAGTGCTTTACAGAAACATTCAAGAACATTGCGACAAAGTGCAAAAGACATTAAGACATAATTAAAACAGTTATAAAAACGTTAAAGATTAGAAAATTAAAAAAAAGCTAAAAATAAAAGCTAGAATAGAAGCTAAAATAGAGTATAACACACAAGAGTAAAAGCTCTAGTGCAGTATATAAGATCATTATCTGGTTTAATAAAAGGCAGCAGCAGCAAACAGATATTTGGTGCATTAAAACTACTTCTGCATGTTTAGTTGTGACTCTGAGGACACTAAGAAGACCTGATCCAGATGAACCTGAGAGGTCTGTAGTATTGCTACTTTTACTCAAGTACTTCTTCCACCACTAGGTTAGAGTATATAATATATAAAAGACAACAAGCAAACAGTAACTTCAAAACAATAACAGTTTAAACCAGGTACAATTAGAATTAGAGAAATATATAAAACCCAGCTCACCTGATTTCTTCCCTCCATAAAAGTGTGTGTACTCTGAACATGTGATGTACCTGTGAGTCAGATAAAACACACATAAATAACAGGAAAGACAATGAAGCAACCTTAAATAAAGTTTAATGATAGAAATAAGCTACTGTTAGCTTAGCTTAGCCAGCTCGTATTAGCTAAGCTAAGCTAACAACAACAAGTAAGTGGTGAAGTGTTTTATTCTGGTTAACTTACATTTTATCTTTTTGGTGCTGTCGCTTCCCCATTTTGAGTTTTTGTGTCGATCTGTAAGATTATTTAGGTTAAAAAAAAGAGACTTTAACGTCAACAAAACAAAACACAACCTAGCTTGTTCGCCTTGTTGTAACTTCCTGTTTACGTTCTTGGTCGTCGACGTCATTAACGGCAGAGTATTTATAACAGCAGCACTCTGTCGCCCCCTCTGGAAGAACGGTCAAACTACAGTACTGTTTACTTCTTTTTTAGATGGATAGATGGATAGACAGATAGATAGATAGATAGATAGATAGACAGATAGATAGATGGATAGATAGATAGATAGATAGATAGTTAGATAGATAGATAGATAGATAGATAGATAGATAGATTGGTGGATAGATAGATAGATAGATAGATAGATAGATAGATGGATGATGGATAGATAGATGGATAGATAGATAGATAGATGGATGGATGGATAGATAGATAGATGGATAGATAGATAGATAGTAACTTTATTGATCCCCAGGGAAATTCAAGTTTCCAGCATCACAGTTCCATAGTGCAAAAACATGTTAGTAAAAAGGCAGTTAAAAAGATAGTAGTGTAAAATACAAAGTACAAAAAAAATATACCAGATATAATAATACAAGGAGATGAAGAAAACTGTTAAAAGTGAATATAGTACAGGGTAACAGCTGTGATACAGGACTATTAAAAAAAAAAGTCCAGGGTAACTCCAGTAGCTTAGTCTATGAAAGTGCACTGTGTGCATTATTATCTGTCCTGCAGAACGTCCTCCTTTGTCCCCCCCATACTAGAGAGGAGGGTGGACAAAGGATTTCCTGAGTCTGTCTGTTTTATTAGCAAACCCCAAATTTACTACCTGCATTATGATGAAAATAGCACTCTTGGTCAATGTGATTGCTTCTAAATGTTTCACTGAAATTATTTTTAAAAAGTTGTACCTGTTAATGAATTATAAATGTTTTTTTTCTGTTGCATATTAACTGGATATTGTGCTCACTCATCATACTCAATCATCATTATAGTGTTTATTTTACTATATTTTGTTTAATCAACATTTTATTGCTGATTATCTCTTTTATTCCATTTTATTAAAATGTCATTATTTTTAATACAATCTGCTTATTTTGTGTTGTTTCATAATTTGTATTTATTTTAATTTCCTTGTATTTTATTTATCTTTTATTATCTTGAATACTCATCTTTTATTGCTTTCTTATTCAATTAACTTTTATATTGGTTGTTTTGGTGTGCATTAAACTCTAAATCTATTTTTAATATTCTACATTTTTGTCAATCGTCTGTAGAGCACTTTGAATTGCATTTGCCTTGTTTGAAAGGTTTTATATAAATAAAGCTTGATTGATTGATTTTGTAGTGTGTGACAATTGTATTTGTCAACACAATGTCTGCAAAATCTATACAGATTATGTTCTTGACAGAATTTATGGCATATTAAATATTATATATTTTTGCAATACATTTTTTTAATCACAAGATGAATTTACAAATAAGGCAATCATTATAATTACAAAGTTATCATCCTCAAAACTGAGCAGATATCGCATTAGATATAAAATATTTACACAGGCAATAAAAAAAAAGTAATCAGAATAAATAAGCATGTTAAGCTAAGTAAAAAAATAAAATAAAAAATAAAAATAAAAATAAAAATAAAAAAGCATAACATAAATAAAACAAAGTTAATATTAACCAACTATGGACATTTATGCGATTAATCGTGATGAAGTATTTTAATCGATTTGAAAACAGCTGTGGTATTTAGTATTAAACTCATTTTCACTCATCCTCGTAAGTATATTATTTCTCTTTTTTTTTCTCTCGCATATAATCTACATTTTCCTACTCTGTAACTCTGTTTTAAATTTGTACCATTTAACTAACCGGACAAACAAAACAAAGCAGATTAAATGAATCTACAATGAGTTTATTTCGACTTGGCATTTAATTCATTGAAGGTATTCTCATAACAATTATGGCTAATCATTAACTTCTTCTAACAAGCGAAGGGAGCAAACAAAACTGGTTAGAGGCTTGATGATCCACGTCGGCCCGGTGGTTAGTGATGTGTAGCAGAAGGTACATTCAGATTGCACGCATGTCCGCTGAAGCACGGACACATTATACGAGTGCTACCAACCCAAAAAGCATAAAGGATAAGGAAATAAAAAAAAGGTGGATCCTTGATGAGCAGGAATTAAAGCAAAACCCTTTACAGATGTTGTGGAGTGATGGTGGTTGTATATAAAAATATAATACAGAGCAGCAACACTGCCTGCATACCT
>CAKALG010043457.1:0-10012 GCA_916700815.1 Helicolenus hilgendorfi
AGTTTAGTGTGTGTTGATTAAAAATGTACATATTATTGGTAGTGACGGAGAGAATTGGTAGCTTAGCTACCGTAAATTCCGGACTATTAAGCGCACCTGAATATAAGCCGCACCAACTAAATTTAAAAAGAAAAAAAATTGTACATATATAAGCCGCACTTGTCTATAAGCCGCAGGTGTCCACGTTGTAACATGAGATATTTACACAGAAAGACGGTACAAATAAAGTTTTTTTTTATTTTTTTAATTAACGAAATGCTTGTTTTCTGAACAATGCCTGTAACACGGCAGTTACACAGCAGTAACACGGCAGTAAAACGACAGTAACGTAACATGGCAATAACACTGCTGGTTTGAAAAATAACCAGCCTACCAGCCGTAGCCCGTCAGCCTACCAGAAAAGTCACCGATCGCTATGTTCATCTTCCTCCTGCGCACTGAAACCATTGAAGTCGTCTTCTTCAGTGTCGGAGTTTAACAGCCTCAGAATGACTTCATCACACACTTTCTCAGTCTCTCTGTCGTTGCCGCTCTCAGTGTCACTTTCGTCTCGAGGTGAATTTGTGCTGTCCAAAACGAGCAGTGCTTTTTAGCCGGGCCGTTAGCCCGTAAAACTCTATAGATTAGCCGCATCATTGTATAAGCCGCAGGGTTCAAAGCGTGTGAAAAAAGTAGCGGCTTATAGTCCGGAATTTACGGTAAATAAAGACCAACGTTACCTCAGTATAAATCCATTACAGAACTAATACACTGCACTGTAAACATGTGTGTGACGCTTTTACAGTATAACCGCAGGAGGGTCTTGACTTGTACATTTCAAGAGCTAGTAACCGTCTTTCTCTTTATTGAACAACACAGAGAAACTCTATTTAGAGCTCCTTAACATCCTCCGTTTTTTTTCCACTAAATAGAAACATCAGCACGCTGAGAGGGGAAGGGAAGAACCAATCAGTCAACTCCCAGGCACCTGTCCAGACTCGGCTTAATTGAGATGGGTTTCAATGACGGAGCATTAGGTTGCCTTGACATCTTTCCGCTCGCCGGTAATTCTGTGTTGTTTGCCAGACGCGCTGCAAGCTAGTCACGTAATTGTGACCGCAGTCATTCTCCCCACCACCATAACAGTACGCTGACCTATGATGCATTATCACATTAAAGCCATTGGTCATGTCTGTGCAAATCAATCTAGTTTGGAAATTTAATCTGTGAGTCTGGTGGCCTGGGACAAGGGGAAACCTGCAGCAGGTTTAACTGCATTAGTTATGTGTGCCTATTAAAGTTTAATGGTCATGGATGCTATTATATGGTCCTATGCTTCTTTTAGTCTGCTATTATTGTGTACATGTGTCAGCCCGTGATGCCCTGCAGCACAAAGAAACACATTAAGGAGACATTAGCGATTCTCCTGTTTGTCAGGTGCTCTCCTTCAAATGCCTTTTGTCCATTTCTCTTGCCGTCATGAAACATGCAACACAGTAACTGGCTCTTATTGCAAGAATACTATTTCTGTAGTTTTATTAGATTGAGTGCAGCTGCTGCTTATCTCATGTCAGGTGCTAATAAAGCTTTATTGTTGCAGCACAGCCATCATCACCGTAATTTTTCTACTTAATATGCAAACACATTTGCATTTATTTGAGAGGTACTGGTCTTTAAAGTAGGGCCGCAACTAATGACTATTTTGACAACCAATTAATCCGTCTTTTATTTATTTGATTAATTAATTATTAATTGGATAAAAAGAAAAAGCAGAGTTTTATGATTTCCAGTGTTTTATTGAAAAAAAATAAGAATTATTTCCCTTTGTCTTGTACAATGCTCTAATACAATACAAAAAAAGTAAAGGTCTTATTGATAAAATTTCTTTATAGACGAATATTTTCAAAAAAAGAATACATCCACAGAGCTTTTAGAAAGGTTGCTGAATAAAATTATGGATTTTCCTGAAAAAAAATGACTGTGAAGTAATCATTTTAAAAGTTTTGCTGTTTGTTTTGTTTACCTCTATTGAAGATATCTGACGTTTAGTTCCCACTTCTAACAAGGCTTGTGAGCCAACAGTATAATGACGTTGGTATCATGTGGTATCTCTGGTTCGTCAGTTAGTGTTGGACAAATGGCTGAGATTGATGGTAAGTGCCTGGCAACGACTTGTTGTGAAGTAAATGCAATGGAACACGGGAGGGAGAATGTGACATCTCGTGGCTGAATGTTATCAATGTTATTAATAACACCTATAAATAAATGGACATTGGGGATGCAACCACGCACTGAGAATAAAAGGAAAATATAATTAACATATATTTGATCAGATATTGCACAAGTTTCTGACTTTCTGATTTTTGACTGTCTCTGACTAATGGCATGAAATATTCCTTAAACTCCATAACGTTACGTTATCCTCCAACCTAATTTCAGCTAATTAGCGTTAGCTAAATCTGCGTGTCCATTTGACTGACAAATGCGCGATTACAGGATCGTTTAAAAATGTTAACTTTAAAATAGCTATGTCAGGGGCCCGGCTACATTGATCCATCACAAAACTAAGAGAAAACAGACAGAAGGTTTTTCTGTCCGTTATGTTTATTTTTAAATTAGAACCTGTAATCGTGCGTTTGCCTCTGGACTTTTCTCCGCTGTATCGTCTATGCCTTCGCTAATTTTCAAAGAAGACAGCGTCTCGTGAACTAGAAAAGCCAACATGTTCTCATCCCAACTCGTCACATACTGCTGCTTTGTCAGACCCCTAAGCGTCTATTTAGGTTTTGGCAAAAGTTTAGGAAAAAACGACATATTTGGGCTTAAAACTACTACGTTAGTAAAGTGAAAATGAAACTGAACGTTGTGAACACGGGATACAAACAAACAGCTGACTGTTACGTCAAAGTGAAACACGGATGAAAGCCTCGTGTCTGTTGGACCTATCCACCTCCACTACCGCCCGCCCCTTAGTGTGTCTTTTCGCCCTTTAAACTACGTCACCACACTCCCGGTGCACTTTATCTGAGCGTTTACTGTTGCCGCGGATGGGTTTACATTCCTGTGTGTCTCATGCAGCCGCTAAAGGGTGCCTTGTGCGGCGGTATCTAACACTGACGGCCGTGACAAAGCGTTGGTATTTGACACCCTGGGAATGAGAATGAGCTAGAAAAGCTGTGGCATTGGCTGGTTTACTGCCCCCAGGAGACGTTGCCACAGCGTGTAGTGTACATCATAACATTAACCCAACTAATTGATGATGAAATTCATTGCCAACTATTTTTATAATCAATTTTAATTGAATCTATCAGTTGTTGCAGCCCTACTTTAGAGTATCGAAGCTAGACTCACATAAAGTACAATTTCAGCAACACCAGTATGCTTTTTTTTCTCTGAAGTCAACCCCGAACTTCTCTCCAAACCCGTGTTATTTCTGAACAAAGTCATAAAAGAGTGTGAAATTACCCTGAGGCCCTTACTGTCTGTGTTCTGGGGCTGAGCAGGCTTTTGAGGGCACTGGTGCATTCTGAATGGCTCCATGCTGGGCCAGTGCCATCTCTGAGGATTACATGAATTTGCTGAAGATATCCTGCAAACTGAAGAAAATTCACACAATAAGTGTTTTTGCTGAGTGGATGCATTTTAGTCCAGAGTGGATGAGATGGATGGCAAGCAGTCAGGAGGAAGACAAATGAGACATTGAACAATACACGGCGTCTAAAGGGAATCTCATGCTTAAAAAACCTATTCAGAGGTCATACTATATGTGGAGACCTGGCTTCAAAGTGAGATAGAACATAACCTAAGCACTCTTTGATTTTAAAGGGGACATATTATGTAAAACTCACTTTTTCAGTGCTTGTGCGCATACATATCTGGAGTGACTTCCAACCTACAAACTGTGAAATAAGACGACCCAGACTACATCAGAAAACATTTGATTCCACAAGCCATTCAGATCTAGCTCCCCTTCTTGTGTAACATGCTGGCTCATTTGAATATTTCGGCCACAGCTTGAGAACTACCTTTGCAAAGGTGCACCATATTTTTCTCGCAAGCCAATCAGAACAGACTTTACTTTTTCTGGAGTGGGGCTTAAAGAGTCAGGCGCTAAAACGTAGCTTTTCAGAAAGAGGGTGAATACACTAGGGGGTGTAATGATCTATCGATCCGGATCAATGTATTGTTTTAAACAATGGTTCAATATCACAATGCAAAGTGAAAACATTGATACATATCATCATCTTTAAGATACGCCTTTATTTTGAAATTCCCATGGGACGTCTGTTTCACCATTTCCGTCCAAGTGCACCTTATTCCTAAACATCCAAATGGTGCTAGCGGCGTAAGCTTGGGTTACGCTTTACATAAAGATGTCCGCACATACAGTACATGAGCTGACGTGGAATTATGATGATGAAAGTTATCGAGCAGCATTGAGCGTAGTTAGCGGCGTATACAGGTATATTCAGACAGCATGAGAAAAATATTGGTTTTTGAACATTAAAGCATGTAAACATGTTCTAGTAGAAACCCAAAATACAAATATGAACCTGAAAATGAGCATGATATGTCCCCTTTAAAAAATTTTATTTTTGTTTAAATAACAATGAAAATACAGCAGATATATTGTATCCTCTGACACTGAAATATCTTACTTAAAGGAACACTTGGAAATTTTGAGAAAACCGTCTGCAGTGTTGCTGAGAGTTAGATGAGTAGATCGAGTTCACTCTTACAGCTGTCTACTAAATATGAAGCTACGGAAGGAAACAGGAGGAAACAGCTTGCTTCCCTGTCGAATGTAACAAAATCCATCCCACACCTCTTACGCTCATTAATTAACACATTGTAAATTATGTATCTCGTTATCAGTGCGTTCAATCTATACAAACGCCTAAGTTTAAATTACAAGATGTGTTTTTCAGGGGGTTGTGTGCCAGACTATTAATTGGCCAGGGACAGTGACTTCCTTGTGTTTCTGCTGGTTTCCTGGCAAACTCACGGAGACGACAACACCCCATTTTGTTACCTTCACACGGTGCCAGGCGGTGAGCTATTTCACCTCCTGTTTCCAGTCAGCTAAGACAAGCTAACCGGCTGCTGGCTGTAGCTTCATATTTAACTGACAGACGTGAGAGTGGTATTGATCTTCTCATCAAAATGTTGGCAGTAAAGCAAACAAGTGTATTTCTCAAAATTTTGAACCATTCCTGTCATGAAGCACTTCAACAGTTACATGTACATATATATATAATGCACAGTTTGTATCAATTCCAACTGAAGTTCATCTATATAAACTAGGGCTGTCAATCGATTGAAATTCTGCTATCGTGGACACCTGAGGACCATTATCCAGTCCAAACAATATCGCATCTAACAATGATGTTGTGATATCGCCCAAGGCTGTTGTCCATAGTTAATCGTAAATTAATTGTACATTTTTTATCTATTAAAAATGTACCTTAAAGGGAGATTAGTCAAGTATTTAATACTCGTATCAACATGGGAGTGGGCAAATATGCAGCTTTATGCAAATGTATGTAAAAATGTATCATTGGAAATCAATTAACAACTCAAAACAATGACAGATGTTGTCCAGAAACCCTCACAGGTACTGTAAAAGCATAAAAAATATGCTCAAATCATAACACGTCAAACTGCAGCCCATCAGGCAACAACAGCTGTCAGTGTGTTGACTTGACTATGACTTGCCCCAAACTGCATGTGATTATCATAAAGTGGGCATGTCTGTAAAGGGGAGACTCGTGGGTACCCATAGAACCCATTTTCATTCACATATCTTGAAGTCAGAGGTCAACGGACCCCTTTGAAAATGGCCATGATAGTTTTTCCTCGCCAAAATTTAGGGTAGGTTTGGAGCATTATTAAGCCTCCTTCGTGACAAGTTAGTATGACATGGTTGGTACCAATTGATTCCTTAGGTATTATAGTTTCATATGATACCAGTAACTTCACTCTAACTTTAAAACTGAAGCTACTATAACCTAAAAATCGCATGTTTTGTTATTGCGATATTATTTACTTTGACAGCGCTAATATAAACCTCACCTACCCACAATTTAGAAAATAATGTCATTTAAAACAAGTCTATTAGTTGGTAGTGCCATCCGTTGCCAGTCTGAAAAGTGTGTAGGAAATGTTTTTAGATATTTCTATTATATTTCTATTATTATATCTGTTTCATATGTTGAATTAACATTCAACATATCATATTTTACTTTTAGACACCAAACCTCTGGGGAGTGAAGTGAGCTTGAGGCTTTTGCCAGCATATATAGACTGATTTCACACAATTTTCCTCAGTGACATTTGAGACAGACATGATGATACGTCCTTGTATGCTTTGAGAACATACGTAACCTTTGCTACGTATAAAGATAAACCTGTCACTGTGAGCTTTTGGGGAAAGCTATCTTACTGTGTTGCAGACCTACAAAAACAAAAAGGAAAAAGAAAACAGACAGAGAGCAGAAGGCTTGGGGGCTGATAAGGACTGCCACTGGTATTGTAGCCAAGCTAATTAGCCAAAAGGAAATTGGGCTCCAGTCCATATCAGTTAGCTCCAGAGAAGCCAATCTCCTAGGGACCCCTCAAGGTGAACAGCAATGGTACAGGCTGCCTGACATCGACAGCCATGAAAGCTGAGTGGGTTCAAGTGAAATTTGGAGGCAAATAAAGTATCCAGTTTTCCCCCCATAGCCAGCGTGCCAGGAAGCTAGTTTCTCTTGGTTACAGTCATTTACAATTTTTCTCTGAGGCCAAACCTCTGCTAGTATCATGGGAGTACGACCATATGGACATACAGCATGTGGCCGCACTTCCTCGGAAACAACACGACGCCCTGTTTTCTTTGCACATGTGGTTCATTCTGGCAATTCATATTCACTTCTCGTTCAGAAGCTGTTATTTTATTCAGAAAATGTTATGACACAACAAACTAGCAAACAAGCTAAGGCCACATGCGGGAATAAACACTCAGCGGGTGTTCAGTGCTGATGGGAAGTCTGTGCTTTATTCCATCCATTATAATATATTTAATTTAGTTTAGTTTATTTGCATGTACATGAAACTGGAAGAATGAAAGAAATGCTAATTTGGCAAGTGAGACAAAGACCCAAGGGTCTTTTAAAAACACTTCACAACAAAAGGAAATTTATGTATTATGCTCACAAATTGTGACACAAGTGAATTGGACATCAGTAACCGACTGATAAGACTCTGGGAGCTTCGAGACAGTGGGGGGGAGTTTTTTTTCTTACAAAGCACGCGCTGCAAAGTGAGCTTTGGATATCACACATCTCAACACCAAAGAAAAAAAAGTGAATCAATACGGCTTGATCAATAAGCCTTTCAACACCCTGCAGACATAGTGTAGTCATTTTGTGTCATGGGTGAGTAAATATTGTACTTTTTGTTTCTTAAAGGAGAGAAAATGTAGTATTGCTTTGTTGCTGGGTGCACCTCCATGTAAGGTCCTGAACCAGCTCGCAGAGCACTTTGCCTTGCAGCTATTCAGCTAAATTTGGACTGTGGCAGAGGCATTGTGGAACAGCTGTAACTCAGTGCTTCTTGGCACACAAGCCCCCGAGAAGTGCTTGTTAAACGAATTCATTTAAGGGACCAGCTTAAGATGCACAATAAGGATCAGTCCTTGTTTTCTAAACCCCACCAAACAGCTGAATAAATGCTGCCTCCCCTCTGGAAAATCCAATATGTTGGAAGCCACACAGGGCAATGTTGTATTCATGAACTGTGGAGCATATATCATTTCATGCATCAAAGTGTTGACATTTTAATGCGTGTCAGAATTTCTCTCCAATTTTGGGTTTGTGCAAGGGGGTAAAGACGTGTGCAGGTGCGGGATACAGAATGTGTGGTCAAAAATAATAAGGTGCTAACCTCTGGAAATGAATTAGAACTGAGGAGGGAATGGAGATCCGCCGCAAACATAGATACAGTAATTGGATTGTGACAAGTGAGCTGTGGTAATTCTAGGAATTTCATAGCTCTCCTCTATTTCTTGTGTTATTTCCCAGTAGCATAGTCTAATAGTCAGGACATGATTACTGGTCATGGTTGGCCAATTCACGCTTTACTGCACCTGCAGACACCCTCAACAAATGGAACAAATGGACGAGCGCTATAGTTTATTATTATTCATTTGCAGTGCAGCCTTTCAAGTAGAACTCTTGAATGAGGTCAGCGAGATATTACGTGCTTGTCCGGGTGTCGAGTGCTCTGCATTTCATGTGGATCTTAAGATGCTTTTTTTCTAGTAATTGCTTATGTTGGTGTTTGTTTGCTCCACATTTATACAGCATATAGTGTTCAGTTTCATGTGCACCTTCATTCAACATGTAAAACCACCACCACTGTATTTATTTGGTATACGGCAGGTGCTTCCAGCAGGAATCAGGAAAACACTCAACACTGACAGTGTTATTTATTATTCATCCAATAATAATAAGAAGAAGCATTAGTTTCCATTCATGTCTGCCAAGTGAGCAGACAGTTGCCATAGCAAAATCTCGGTTGCTATGTATACGCGCTGTATAGTAAAGCATGCCATAAGCATTCAGCAAACAGAATAATGACAGCATGTGAAGATGGGGGTGTATTCAGCAGAGCCCCAGCTCTTGTCTCCTCCAGGAGATGGAGCCAGTTTGCCAACTCTCTCTGGTTTCCTGTGTTTCATTTGACATTGGCGTGCTCACAAATGCATCTCATAGGGATCATACACTTGTATTCCATTTCTATTATAAGACCCTTTAGCTGCAATTAAGCCTTTGAAGCAAGCAAGCAGTCGTGATTGAAAGTCACTGCACAGTAAAGGTGTTTGTTGAGTGATTTTTTATCTTCCACTGCACATGAAGTCCTAATGTCCTTTAACTTGCATGTCTTGGGGGGGGCAGGGGTTCTCAAACTTTTTGGTGCCAGGGACCCCTTAAAGGGGAGAAAATGTTCCAGGGACACCCTCATGATTGTAACACCGATAAGAACAATGTATTCAGTCTAAACACTCTGAAATCAGCTTCGAAAATAACAACCAAGTTTGTAATTGAATAATGTAAACTAACCTCAGATTGCTAAAATCCCCAAATTATACCAAGGACATGACATCAGTGTTAGCTACTGCCCTTTTTCCTGGAAAATATCCACATGATTTCCTTAGACCTGGATAATTTATACTATGCACATAATGAATGAATATAATGAAAGCGTGTCTGGTACTAAACTCCATTTTCAGGTTTGGCTCTCTGTGTGTGTGTGTTTTCTCTTGTTGTTCATGTTCTTCTCTGCCTTTCTGATGTCTGGCAGCGTTCAATTACCTTCACACCTGTCACAAAATTAAATGTCTCCTTGTTGAAGACAACATGAAGCACAACGCTGCTTCTGTTGGGCCATCCATGATCAACATCTTCCGCTGATGATTTTACGCAATTACATTTCAATCAAGGAAAGCGTGTGTGGGGCATAGCTGAAAATTGTCACTGATTAGCATAATTCTTTTTATTGAGGTTTCATCACCCTCGAGCATGAGCAAACTAAGCTTACAAAACTAACTGCACAGCTAGAGCTGGGCTAAAACCATAGACTGTATATTAGAAGTGTCTATATAGTCACCGTGATGTCACTCTCTGGTTTGTGGACTACAGTTTTGAAACCTCGAGTTAGACATTTTGGCCGTCGCCATCTTGGTTTTTTGGAACCAGAGATGGCCTGACAGAGTGGAGCGAAGTACGCTGAATAAGACATTTTTCAACAATAAAATGTTACCATTAAAGGAACAGTGTGTGACAATTAAGGGGATATATTAGAAGATATGGAATATAATATTAAATTATTAATTAAATTTCGTCTGTAATCACCTGAAAATAAGAGTTGTTGTTTTCGTTACCTTGGAACAAGTCGTTTATATCTGCATAGGGAGTGGGTCCTCTTCACGGAGTCCGCCATGTTGCACCGCCATGTTTCTACAGTAGCTCAGAACGATAACTCAGTCGATAAC
>CAKALG010043462.1:0-12042 GCA_916700815.1 Helicolenus hilgendorfi
CAAAATGCCAGGGCTGATTTTCCGTCCCAGTCCAGCCCTGCCGTCGCCTGGCTGGAGCTTCTTATTTACCGTACAGACACCGAGTGTGGTATCAATCTTCTCATCTAACTCTCGGCAAGTGAATATACGTATCTCCAAAAGCAAAAAGACAAACTAGTCTTGTTAGGACACGTGGTTACTGTATACTATCTGTTGGCTATGATGGGGGTTTGAACTTGTGGCCGTGTGGATATGGAACATGTTGAGGAAGAGCTCTCTGACACTGTTTTTCAGTTTATTTGTTTTGAGCTTTAACGTTCAGGGTGGGTTCAGTGTTTTGCTGGAGGGAATGTTGACAGGGACAAACACATAAACTGGTTCTGGATATGAAGCTTGTGACTGTAAACAGGTAACAACTCTTTCCCTCCTCTTCCTCCTGAAAAAGGTAAAATCTCATACACTTTCCTCTCTCTTTATTACCCTTCAATCCTCTCTTCCCTCTGCTCCTCCTCTCCTTTTTCACTGCATTGTTCCCTCGCCTACACCCCCCAGTCACAGTGTCACACAGCTCTCATCAATACCAGACACTCACACAGTAATTACATGCACAAACTGTGCTCTATCCAGCGTGATTATAGGCTGTCAGTGCAGGGAGAGGGCTGTGGTTAACACAGTCAAAGCTATAGGGAGAATGTAAGCCATGTGAGACATGGAGAGAAGTGGCCATGAAGTGTTAACAAAATGTTCTCATGTGGATGCAATAAATCCCTCTCAACGTCTATTAAGACAAACTTGAAAGATGTTAATTTGTCTGTTTACTACATCATATCCTTTGACCTGAATACTACAGCAAATGGATAAAGCTCTCCTGTGGAGGGTGCTACAGCCCTGCCAGCAGCATTCAGGGGCTCTGAGGGGTCCTTGATGGTAACTGGTGTCAGCAAGTATACTTGCATAGGTTTACAGACACGACAGTAAACACTCTGCCAGTGAGGCAACGGTGAGGCCGCGCCCAGAGCGGCGTGATGCTGATAAACACCAGAGGACGCTTATCATACTCAACACATCTGGGTGGCTGCTACTGGAAACATGTCAGTGTGTTGGTGACGTTGGGCAGCAGGGTGACCAACTATTTGGAGACATCAACAGTAAAAACAGTAAAAACATTGGTGAGCTTCCACGTCGGTGAGGATCCAACCAGCTGCTAGCTGATTTTGTGAGCTAAACGAAGCTTTCCCCTAAAGGTGAAAATAAAAATGAAGGCTGTCTATTGATTAAAATAGTTGATGATCGCGATTGATCACATGACTGTCCGCAGTTAATCGTGATTAATCGCAAATTAATCACACATTTTTTATCTGTTGAAAATGGACCTTAAAGGGAGATTAGTCAAGTATTTAATACTCATATCAACATGAGAGTGGACTAATATGCTGCTTTGTTCAAATGTATGTATATATTTATTATTGGAAATCAATAAACACAAAACAATGACAAATATTGTCCAGAAACCCTCACAAAAAAATATGCTCCAATCATAACATGTCAAACTGCAGCCCAACAGGCAACAACAGCTGTCAGTGTGTCAGTGTGCTGACTTGACTATGACTTGCCCCAAACTGCATGTGATGATCATAAAGTGGGCATGTCTGTAAAGGGGAGACTCGTGGGTACCCATAGAACCCATTTTCATTCACTGATCTGGAGATCAGAGGTCAAGGGACCCCTTTGAACATAGACATGACAGTTTTTCCTCTCCAAAATGTAGTGCAAGTTTGGAGGATTATTTAACCTGCTTCACAACAAGCTGGTATGACACGGTCGGTACCGATGGATTCCTTTGGGGTTTTTTTCTAGCTTCATATGATGCCATTATCTTCACTCTAGCTTTAAAACTGACCCTGCTAAAACCTCCAGGATCAATTGCATTAAAGAAATGAGTGACATTAAAAGGAATTTGCGTTAACGCGTTATTCATGTTAACTTTGACAGCACTAATTGTTATTAGTCTCGTTCTCTTTCGTCATATCAGATATTAAATCAAGCAAAGCAGTAGAGACTAGGGATGGTCATTTTAAAAAATGTTCTTAACCGATAAGCGACCCTCATTAACTGATTATTAACCGTTAACCGACAAGATCTGTGCCTCTCATGCAGCGGTGTACCAGCTGCAGGAGCGCAACAGATATTGGTTGATGGGAGTCTCCAGTTCACCGTCCGGGAGCGTTAACTTAGCAGCTACGATGCTGCGTGTAGTGTCGCCGACATGCAGCCACTTTACCAGTAAAAGTCTCCACCACACATTTAGTTTAGTTTAGCAGGTTGTCAGCTGTGTGTCTGTCCGGATTAACTTTAGTGAGTGTCCAACAAACAGTGTGTGTTTGTGCTACGTTAGCAGCTCTAGTATTGCCGGAGGCTTCGTGCTCGCCGCCGCACACGTAGTCTGAGTAACTTTAGTGAGTGTCCAACAGACCGTGTGTGTGTGTTGGTGGTGAGTGTGAGGTTGTTGGTGGCGTTCTAGCTGTGAACGTAGGTGTAGCAGTGTGTGGACACTTTATTTGTCGGTGAATAAATGCTATGAAACTAGCTACTAACGCTACGATAGCGTTAATCGGTTAAAATGCTTAATGTCGGTTGGCGGTTAAACGGTTAATTATTGACATCCCTAGTAGAGATGAACACTCAGATCCTCTTTCCGTATTACCACAACAGCTGAACATGACATCATTTTCAACAATTCATGTCAGTATGAGACAGCAAAAAGTGAAACTATTTAATAGCGGGTGTAAAAACCAAACTGATTCATTTTTAATGAAGAAGTTATTTTAAGGGGTCAACGTGTGTCATCGATTCACAAGCTAACACGAGGTTTTCACGATGAAAGGAAACAAAGCCAGGATCTGAGAGGTGTTTTGTGCTTTAGTAATCCCTCGATTGCTTTAGTCAAAACCCTCAAAACCCACACATCTCCTCCATTTGTCCTCCTAATAGAACTCTACTCAGCAGCCCCTATAACAACTCATTTATCAGCATGAGTGGCTCCGTCCATTCAGACGCATTTCTCCCATCACATCTACTGAAAGCTGTTTGAAAGAATGGCATATCAAGTGCCCAGTATGCTACTGTGTAATGGATATTATTGGATGACTGGATGTATTATTGCTACTTCTAAAATGGGCGGTTGTGCTTTAGTGCCGTAAAGGTTCTGCCTCATCTCCCCCATGTGATCATTAAACCTGACACAGTATTGGATGATTGAGTTTGACAGAATGTACACCATACGGCCTTATTAGAACAGCTGTTTATCAGGCTGCTGCTCTGATAAACTGAGATAAAGTGTGTTTGCAGAGCGGTTGCTGAGGATGTGACACAGAATACTAAATAAAGATGCTGGATTAATGATGCTGTATTTTTCTAACAATGCCAGCTTCATTTATCCGGGTTAGTCCCACCGTGGTTAAGACTATATTGTAATGTTGTAGTAATACGACTGCTAGATCTCCATAGTCTTAACAATAACAAAAGGTGAGATGGGGTATATTAGGGCTGTCAAAGTTAACGCCCTAATAACGCCATAATAACGCGTCACACTAGCCTGTCGCAGGGGTTTAAGAAAATATCGCAAAAAAATCTAATATCGCAATACTATGTTTTGTGATACTGTGTTGATTCTTTTTAATGAAGTTTACATGCAAAGATGAACTCAGTCAGTACTTTATTTCATTTGTAAAGAGATGCGCACTCTCAGAGTATGAGCCCCCTCCAAGTAGTGCTGTGATGTGACAAATCCAAATGCTGAGATCTTCTGATTGCATAAAAAAATGAACTTTTTACACAGATGTTGTGCATATGGTGGTGTGTTCTTTATTCTATGAGTTTTACAAAAATGATATACAATATATCGCCTTGCTTACAGTATCGCAATTTATCGCAATATATTGACTCCTGTATCATGATACGTATCGTATTACCAGATTCTTGCCAACACACAGCCCTAGATGGAGGCCAGGAGACGCTCCAAACCTACGCTCAATTTTGGCAAGGAAAAACTGGCATAAAGCTAGAGTGGAGATACTGGTATTACACGAAACTAAAAAACCTAAGGAATCCATTGATACCAACCATGTCATACTATCTTATAGCAAGGGAGGCTAAATAACACTCCAAACTTACGCTCAATTCTGGCGAGGAAAAACTGGCATGTCCATTTTCAAAGGGGTCCCCTGACCTCTGACCTCCAGATCAGTGAATGTAAATGGGTTCTATGGGTACCCACGAGTCTCCCCTTTACAGACATGCCCACTTTATGATAATCATATTCAGTTTGGGGCAAGTCATAGTCAAGTCAGCACACTGACACACTGACAGCTGTTGTTGCCTGTTGGGCTGCAGTTTGACATGTTCTGATGTGAGCATATTGTTTTATGCTAAATGCAGTACCTGTGAGGGTTTCTGGATCAATATCTGTCATTGTTTTGTGTTGTTAATTGATTTTTAATAATAAATATATACATACATTTGCATAAAGCAGCATATTTGTCCACTCCCATGTTGATAAGAGGATTAAATACTTGACAAATCTCCCTTTAAGGTACATTTTGAACAGATAAAAAAAGTGTGATTAATATGTGATTGATTGCGATTAACTATGGACAATTAATTAATCACAATTAAACATTTGAATGAACTGACAGCCTAGTTTATGCAGTATGCACCTATGTTGTTCCTCTCAGGTTAAATCCAGGCTACTACAGTAACTCCTCCTCTGACGTCTTGTGGCAGCCGAGCCGGTCTCATACTAACGTGGAAACGAACAGACGCTAATGTAACCTGATCAACAGGCTTTGAAGTTCAGATGGGCAACTTGTCTGCGTGTGACACGAAACAATAGAAAGCTGCCACTGGTTTGTTCTTTCAGCAGCAGTCAGTCAGAGTCTATTAGAGTGGAGGAGCAACACAACGTCACAGGTGTGGATTCATGGTTAGAAAGGTGTGATTTCTCAGGATCATCTGTAAGCACTTTGTTACAGATTTGTTATAAATTAATCTGAGCGAAGTGACTTCACAAAGCTTCTTATATTTGGCTGACTCGGACACAGCTTTAGACTGCAGGGATTTTGGTATTCTAGTAACAATTAGTGGTTTTGTGGTCCAGCTCTCTTACTGAGAAGTGATTTGGAAAATAAAAAAAACTGTTGAATTCCAACACACTTCAAAACATTAAGCACGCTGAGTCAAACGTGCAACCCCAATTACCTAATGATTAATCAAAAGAACAGAACTTTAATGGCTTGGCCTCCACTAGTTATGTCCCACACACAAAAAGAAAGCCTGTCTCCAACAAAGACTTCTCAACTAATGGCTTTTAAACGCTGACTCAGACATGTTTGAGTTATTTTGGGACACTTTGGGACCTTTATCTGGGCACAGTGGTTTCACCTCCAGAGTCCGGTAAAGACATTAGTAGTAATTGACGCATTAAAGTCGAGACAATGTTTTTCCAGCATAAACTACTTTCGATAAAATAAGGAATGCAGCCAGCAGAATATATCCACACAAACCACTGAGTTCTTTCAGATGGGGAGAGCAGGCAGCTTTGAGAGTGTTTGGTGACTATTTAGGGTTGTTGTGGTTGAACACTGGATTCAGATACAGATGCCGTAACAGAGATGGAACTCAGGAAGTGGAAGCCGGACAGAACGACAGTCAGTTTTGACAGCTAATTCGGGAGGATGTTGGGAAACGGGCTCGTTCACGCCTCGGATGAGATCTGCAGTGGATCTGAGGTTAATAGTGGAGTATGGTGGCAGACAAGGTGAAGAAAGGTGCACGGTGGGTGAGTGGGAGGTGTGTGTTTGGCTGCGTGTTCTCCTCATGTCTGTGTAGGAGGGCATCAAACTAGAGCTGAAAAAGTAGCGGATTATTTGATCGAAATGATTTGACGTATTTATCGATGCCAAACATTTGCTGATCATAGTAAATTAAACTGTGGTTTGGACTGTTGGTCAAACAAAAAATGCAATTTAAAGACCCTACTTAGGGCTCCAGACTATTACTATTATCTGACATTTATGGTCTAAACCAGGAGTTAGCAACCTGCGGCTACCTCCGTGTATAGAGTGGTGCAGGAATAACGTATCTTTGTAGGCCAACCTGGGAGTTAGCATCGCCACGGTTCCCTCAACAAAAAGAAAATGGGATTTGTTTGGGGGGATTATTGCAGAAAATCAGCTCTGTGACAAACACACGTTTATGAAACTTACACGTTTTGTTCAGCAAGATAATCTTCACAACTGAACACCACTTCCATGATCTTTGAAGTGTGAATGTAATCGGTAGAGGTAAAAAGCTAACGTTAGGCTATAAACAATCTACACCCCGGTCGCATGAGTGTGAGTATACTGTACACAACGAGGCTGTAAAGGAGGACGAGTCGGCGTTTAGGCGTCTCATTTAGCCACTTGTTAGCGACCGCCTCTTTTAAGACACAAAAGCTTCACAATTCACAAGTGGGATATTTACTGACGTATTTTATGTTGTAGAATAAAACTTTTAATTCTCTTAAGCTTCTGTTAACCACAGACATTATTACAGGCATCTGACTAAAAACCCATTCTAGAAACCCATTGACTTCCAGACGAGGGAACCGGAAATGCTAAAACGCTGACTCATTTCTGGGTTGTAGGACTCATTCCTGTAGCACTCTATAGCGGTGGCTAGTCTTGAGTTTCCAAAGCCCCCAAAATAAAAGTCTCTGAGGCAAATAAAGAATTGAATAGCGTGTGGGCAGATGTGTTTGTTTTCACCGCCAACGCTGCTAGCTTACTGGTATGCTTGATCTGCAGCGATAAAATTAGCAATAACAAAAAAAGTCATTGAAAGACATTTCCAGAAGAAGCACACTGAGATGGTTCTTCAGTGTCCTGCCTCTCATTTGCACTTGAGTCCTCACTGCATTACACTTAGTAGGATGTTACCTTCATTATGACGCTCAAATAGGTTTTGCTGCTCCAGACAATTTTTTTTGGGGGAGGGCAAAAATGTCTCTGATAGTAAAGGTTGACCTCTGGTCTAAACGATTAGCCAAAGAACTAATAGACATATTAATCAAATCAATTTGAATTACAGTTCAACATCAGACGAGAGATAGGAGTACTGGTATGCATGTGCAAGAAGATGAGAGACATGATGTATTACTTGAAGACAAACAGTATATGTACATGCTGGTGCGTGGTGCCTTGTGTCATTGTGTAACAGCGTAGTAAGGGATTGCCGCTTAGCAGCGTTAGTCTAGTGGATTAAAGTGTCGGTGGGGGAATGGGAGAAGTCAACGCTAAGTGAGCCAAATTAACTGTTCAGCTCTAACACCTACTCACGCTATTCACACACCGGCTTCGTCTACCCGCTGTGCTCTTCTAGATCACCTCCCAAAGCACATTTGCTCATCAGCCAGCTGTCCCACCCTGCCTTAGAGGTGGACCTACCATCCAAACAAAGTCATTACTTTACACACTTTGTCTGAAATAGCCTAAGTAACCCTCGTCCCCTCCTTGGAAACAAACGCGTCCAGGCACATACCTCTAATTGAGGTTTTTGTAGCATGGCGCAACTTCAGTGTGATCCCATTCAGACGTCATCAACATAATCACATCAGACAGTACCATTTAGAAAACAGGTTTTTAAACCTTTGCATCGAGGCAAAGAAGAAGTCAAATAACATTCATCCCTCCAATCCAAGTTGATCCAATTCTAAACCTACTTTACACCCATGACAAACCCATGACAGACAGCAGTGGACAACAATGGAGTTCATGTTAGGTTAAACAGCAAAGTCAAAAACCACTCATATGACTGGATTATTATAAACTGAGCCACACATGGCAGCTTAATGTTTTTAGCGTTTTCACTGCCTGGGAGCGGCTTCTTTGAGCTCCTGAAAACAAAAGGCCTCCTGTATTGTTCTGTATGTGAGTGTAATGTACTGTTTGGCATTTACCAAAATAGCAACAAGAGAAGAAGGACAAAATAATCCAGACCAGAGCACCAACACTGCCAAAGTCAACTTTTCTACACATTACACCAACATTACAAATGGGTAGGGTGCCTCAAAAGCCTAAAAACCGCCACTAATTTCTTTAACGCACCTGTGATTTTTAGGTTGTAGCGGCTCAGTTTTAAAGCTAGAGTGAAGATACTGGTATCATATGAAACTAAAAAACCTAAGGAATCTATTGATACCAACCATGTCATACTATCTTATAGCAAAGGAGGCTAAATAACGCTCCAAACTTACGCTCAATTTTGGCGAGGAAAAACTGGCATGTCCATTTCCAAAGCGGTCCCTTGACCTCTGACCTCCAGATCAGTGAATGTAAATGGGTTCTATGGGTACCCACGAGTCTCCCCTTTACAGACATGACCACTTTATGATCATCACATGCAGTTTGGGGCAAGTCATAGTCAAGTCAGCACATTGACAGCTGTTGTTGCCTGTTGGGCTGCAGTTTGACATGATATGATTGGAGCATATTGTTTTATGCTATGTTTCATTGATTTACAATAATAGCTAAATACATACATTTGTACAAAGCAGCATGTTTGCCCACTCCCATGTTGATAAGAGTATTAAATACTTGGCAAATCTCCCTTTAAGGTACATTTAGAACAGATAAAATATGTTTTGTTTTTTTCTGATTCATCGTGATTAACTTTAGGCAATCATGTCATTAATCTCTATTAAATATTTTAATGGATTGACAGCCCTAGTATTTACCAAAATAGCACCAAGAAATGAAGGAGAAATGTATCTAGACCAGGGCACCAACACTGCCAAAGTTAGGCCTCAACTTTTCTACACATTACACCCACATTCAAAATGTGCACACGTCTCAAAAGCCTAAAAACATCTTCCAACTGGTATATTTTTGATTGTATGAGTCAATGTATGAGTAAATGATTCAAAGCTGGGCATCGTCACAGAGGCTATAAGCAGTAAGGGGAACTCTGAGTTTCATAGGAAACGCACATAAATAATGAGCAGATATACGACGCCTTAATGGATGACTCACCGTCACACACCCCATCTTCTCCATTCATCAAGTCAAGAACAGACACAATAGAGGCTGTCACTACATTATTCATTAAACAAGGAGTCATTCTAATTGTTTGATTCCTTGATTAATTGTCTAGTCCATGAAATGTTAGACGAGTGTAAAAAAAAAACATCCAAGAGTCCAAGATAAAATCTGAAAATGTTTTTTGTCCGACCAACAGTCCAGAACAAAAACATATTCCATTTGCAGTTATAAAAAGCAGCAAAGCCTCATATTCAGAAGCTGTAACCACTGAATTTCTGGCTTCCTTTTCTTGACAAATGACTTAAATGATTAATCATTTATCATAAAAGTGATTCAACCCATTTGTGCCCGCAACTGACATTTTTAATTCCCTTTTTAAATAAATAAAAAACAATACCTTTCACGTCTTACTGTTAGAGATCCCCCCCCACATCCTTTTTATACAAAATGCAACGGTCAGTAGAATACCTTTCACCAGTACTAAATGTTAGGGCGGAGTGATAAACTGAGTCAAACAGTTTGAGAGTGGAGGCAAAGGGCTGTCTATAGATAACGTCACCGTAATCCAAGAGAGACAAGAAAACAGCCTCAATTATTCGCTGCAACGGAACATACTGTAGGACAAATAGCTCTGTTTCTGTACACATATCCAATTTTTCAAACGGTTTGGCTGAAAAGTGAGTTTTTCTTACCATACTATATTTAGTAATAGACTATTATAATAGACTATTATATTTTATGAAACAACTGTAGTCCCATACGCCCAAAGACTAGATATAGTAGGAGAAGAAAACGGCTGTAACTCAGAAACTACAAAGAGCACATCCAAATATTTGGTATCTATGGACGCATAGCAAATTGAATATATATAAATAAATAAAATACTGTATATGTTAGCGTTTTCCTCATTTTTCAAATATCCAGACTTTGACTATTAATTTAAGTGTCATTTTTCATGTGAACTAGAAATGTCAAAGTTGTACTGTTAGATATTTTCCCAAAGTGTGTCTGTACCACATTTCAAGACTTTTGACCAATCAGAACTAATGTTGTGGCATTTTTCCTCATCATACTAAATACAGTCTTTGGTCACAAATGGGTTCAGTAACTTTCTGGTGGTTGACTTGGCAGTATTTAAAATGTGAAGTGACAATACGAGAGAAAACAAAGGTCTTACATAGTGAAGTCTTTGGTTCATGAACTTGAAAACATAACCCTGCTGTTAGCACGGGGGGGCATTGACACAGAAACACAAAGGTACACAGAAAAAGGAAAGGACATAGTGAACTGAGGCAGATAGACATGCCCAACATGGATCTACCCTGAGAGGTGGCAGCACACGTCATGTGACCGCAGCGAGCAGGTAGAGAGAGTGAGTACTTTAGGAGAGATAAGAATAGAAGCTGACAGCTACACCGCCTTAAACAAATCGTGACCAAACTCCTCGGACAAACCGCGGCCTCAATCCCATTCAGAAATGTTCTCCCTCTCTGTTACACAGCTATTCGTCAGACTAGTACTCTCCTGTGGCAGGTGACGGCAGATAAAAACACGCCATCTGAAACAATGGACAGCCAAGAGGAGTGTTATTCTAAAGGTGGGACAGGTTGCTGGGCCCCTCACTGAGGTTAAGCCTATAGGACGAGGAGATGTGAGTGGATGCAGATGGTAGAGGGGCTGCGGCCCTGTGGGCGGTCTGACAGCTCTAAGCACCACGAGGCAAACAACACAACAATGTTAGAGTCCATGGGGCTGTTACCAGTTTGTTCTGAAGTGTTGTGATCAAGAACTACACCAGCTGGAAGATAAAAAACAATCTCTGTTGTTGTACAGAGAGCTCATTACAACGACACTTGCTTTGAAAGCCTTCCCATTAAAGGAGGGTAAATAAGCTCAAAGTTGCCTATTAGCTGCCACTAACAGGCTTATGTAACACTTCATGTGTTTGGGTAGCTTGATGTGTTTGCACAGAAGTTTGTGCTTAAGTTCATGTTTGATAAATGAATTACATTTGATGATTACATTTCCCCACTGGCTTTTAAAGCGGTTAAGAAGTTGAACCTCAACTGTAATTGAAGGGGTTAAAAGGAGATTGTAGGTGATTGTAACACAGCCTGACGTCTAGTGGTGTAAAGGTCTCAGACGGAGCAGCTGTTGGAGAGAGGAGGGGGGGGGTACTGTGCCACATAATATCACCAAACCACAAGTAGCAGCAGGTGTGGCCGTAGTAAAACTAGCAGACAAAAGACGAGGCGTTTGGATTTGGTTTCTCAGAGGCCTGAAATTAGAGGAAAGCTTTTGGTGGCGTAGAGAGAAAAAAACAGTGAGTGTCCGCTTCCCATTTGCGCTGAAACAATGCACATTTGCATGGTAAGAAAAAAGGTAGGTGCAGAGCAGACGGTGCTCCAAGGCAAGACCAAACGATGGAGCAGTTGTTGGGAATAACAAGAGTTGATCTATAGTTTGGAGAGGGTGATCAAAAGAATGGTCTGCAATAAGGAGCCTCCTGCGTCACCTCAAACCCAAACATGTATGAAGAATGTTGCAATACGCCGCTGTAGCTGTAACTTGCGATTATTAAGTTGTAGTGGGCTCCGTTTTAAAACTAGAGTGAAGTAAAGTGAAGAAAACCATTGGTACCAACCATGTCGTAGTAGCTTGTTGTAAAGGAGGCTGAATAACGCTCCAAACTTAAGCTAAATTTTGGTTGTATGGGTACCCACGTACCTACCTAGACAAAATATAAAGACATGGTGCCCATTGAAGACTTCATGATAATGGATTTATAGTATTTCACTGCAAAAAAGATGTTCTGTGAAGTGTGATAAGCTCCCAACTTCAATCATTTATGACATTCTGCCTCCACTACTACTTTTATTGTCAGGCAATTGATATTAACTTTTACTCTGAAATAAAAAAAAATGACTACACAGAGTGCTGTGCCGCAATTAAATCACATTCCTCTAGAAATTATAAGGGTAAAAAT
>CAKALG010043464.1:0-12212 GCA_916700815.1 Helicolenus hilgendorfi
CTGGAGACCCAGGCCGGAATACTGGGCCCACTTGAGGGAATGGAGGCACAGGAAGAACCAGAACCAGGACTGCATGGGGCAGACTGTCAGACCCTGCTGCAGTAAAATGAGAAGTTTTCTAAAAGGGAGCTTGGAAGCACTACCGCTTTTGTCCACAGGGACCGCCAAAATCCACACAAAATGAAAGTTCCTCATGTTAAGTATTCAAAATCCTTCTTCAATCTCAATCCGAGGCCCTGTTTTTACACACAGGAGATCACCAGAGTGCTGGGTATTAACACTCAGCTTCTAATCAGAGGCTGATGGAGGGGCGTGGCAGCCAGGTGGCGGCTCTTTCTGGAAAATAAAGTGCCATTAACTGATCAAGTAAAGCAGCCGAGATGCACGACAACGAGAGGCAGCTGTACTCCCTAATGGAGAGGAACTGTTAATAAGTCAGTGTGTGCATGTAGGTGCGTGAGCGCTGCGAGCATGCTGTCGTGTATATGTGTGAAAAAAAGCTACATGCTTGTGTCTATGTGTGTGTGTGTGTGTGTGTGTGTGTGCTGGCAGAGGAAATGAGGAATTGAGGTCAGAGCGAGTACAGACCTACTTTGAGAGATTCCTGTTCGTTTGTTAATGTCAAGCAACCACTGATCCCACCTCCTCATTGTCTTGTTCAGATTGACCCCTGTGACCTCTGCGCATGTGTGTGTGTATGTGTGCCTGTATGTGTGTGTGTTGGCGTGTGCATGCCCTCGCTACCTCCACACCAATCAACCACAGCACCGTTATTGATTGCGCTGCACTCTGCTCACCTTTCCACTTGTTTACTTGTTTCAGTGATTAGCCTGCCCCCCCCACCTCCTCTAAAACAGGCTGAAGCTCATCACGACTGCTTTCCAATGGAAATGGAGGGGGGAAGCGCTCCGGGTAGGAAGGTCAGGGGAGATGTGATGAAAAGAGAGGAGACGAGGGAACAAGGAAGTGAGGGAGTGAGGAGAGGAGAGAGAGAAGGAGGCGTGAAATCCCATGATGGATTCTGCTCAGCATCCTGAGGATTACAGCAACATCCACAACCTCCGGCGCAGCGGAAGGGAGCGTTTGCTGATGTACACCAGCGCTTCTCAAAATGAAAATATCCAGCACTGGAAAGAAGACAGACTCTCTTATAAGATGGTTTGTTGACTATGATTAAATGTCAGGTTAGGTCATTTTAATATAACTGCTGTGGTATTGATCCATTGAATCAGACTTTAATCAGAGTTAAAGGTAGACAACACCAACTAAACCACATCACATTCTTCTAACGGACCACTTTTGGAAAATTTCTTTTAAGTGTCATTTCAATTTCCTTCCTTTCCTAAAACTATTTTGAATGTTTACATACATACATGTATTTATACTATTATTATAGATCCCACTTCTCAGAATTTTGTAATTACTTATTTACACTGCGGTTATATATTGTATGTCTTTAAGCCCTAGGGTGCTGGAAGGTGTGGTTCGCCTAGATACCCAAAATAAATCAAGAATAGCTCCACAACTACCAGGTCTATATGCATGATATTGTTCTCTATGGATAGGTAAGACCTCAGAGAAGTCATCCCCAGTGTCAGCAACATTGTGACTGTTACTATGCCTGAGAAAATTATTTTTTCCTCACCTAAAATGCTTTCTAGATTAGACAGTGGATAACACCATTATAGCAATGATGCCACTGAATACATTCATCAACTCCTTGACTTCAACTGTGCCAAAGCAGATATAAATAACACAAAGCACATAGATTCTACAAAGGTTTTAGTTTAGGATAGAACCAGGTGTTCTCTCCATTTGGCACACTTGGATACCCAAAGTGTGCCAAATGGGTTTTCTACCTCTTGAAAGGGAATCTGGCTCTAAACTACTACTGGTATCCTCTACAGGAGGCTATGTGACCACAATGGAGCCTTTGGCCGTGACATTTACCCTGAGCATCATCACATTCTACCATTGTGCATCATCACATTCTACCATTGTGCATTATCACATTCTACCATTGTGCATCATCACATTCTACCATTGTGCATCATCACATTCTACCATTCTGCATCGTCACATTCTACCATTGTGTACAGTATAACATCAATAAAAAAACAGTAAATTGTATAATTTTGACTCCAAATGGAGTAGTTTTATTATAATAATGAAATGAAAATGAGACAATTCAGAAAGAAAGACGGAAACCACAGCATTTAATGAAGTGTTTCAACACACAGCTCAGCAGAACCCAGTACCGGGTCCGTCGGGTAAAAGAGATTAATGCACATATTTGTAGATGTTTCTTTCTCATTCTTATTTGTATTATTTACTTATATTTCTCTACATATATTGTGTTATATATTGTAACATTATGTACATAATTTACATGTTACTTACTCCTTTATTTCTATTGTCTTATTTTCTTTATGTTTATATAACTGTAACGTTAAGGGACGTTGCTTACTCATTGCAGTATATATTGGCACGTTACCTCCACCTGTAGATCAGTGGAACGGAGTCACTCATAGAGAATCAGCTCCATAGCGCTACTAGAGGTCCAAAACCTCCATAGGGAACCTTTAATCTGTATAATTTAATTACATTCAGATATTAAAGATGATATCAAAGGAGAAGACTGAGAGCACGTGGTGTGTTGTTGGTGTGAGTGCTTGAGTGTGTGTGTGTGTGTGTGTGTGTTGTCATGGTGAACAGGCAGCAGGTGGTCCTGAAGCTGGTGCAGGTTGTTACGAGTAGCTGCTCTTGTAAACATGGATTTTTGAATTCATCTGAGACTACAGTAGGAACAGAAGCATAAACAGTAGTCAGGATTTTAGAAATATGGAGGTCATGGCTTCTAATTCCCCCGAGCAGAAAGTTTGATCAGACGCCAACCAGCCCAGTCTCCAGGAAGAAATGTTGGCATTGTACGTTTCTGCAAACCACGGATACGTTGACTGTCGACGTTTTCTGCAGAGAAAGTGACGCAGTACAGCGAGCAACCGTTACTGAAAGTTACGTGGTATAATAACGAGTTTGACAAGCAAGAAATTCCACTAATGGCGGGTCGGAGAGGATGGGTCAAACAAACACAGGACTGTAGACCGCCGCTCATGTCCAAAAGTAAAACACTTTACACTTGTTATGTAATGTTACATAAGAAAGTCTGCTAAGGGCTTGTTATGTATTTATGTATTTACGCTAGTTACAGATCAAAGGCTGGAACAAAAATGGGAGACCAGACGAATTTTAAAATAGTAAAAGGCATCATTTATTTAACAAACTAACAATAAATAACTAAACAGATGTGGAAAGTCAGTAATCAGTAATGAAGGCATTTGTGGGTGGGTGAAAATGTCTGCAGCAAACAGAACCAAAACAGCTGTGCCACACAAGGAAGAGAGAGCCATCTGTGGGAAGATAGGGAGCTTTTATATCACCACCACACCGAGTCCAGGTGTGGCTCATTAACCTGACGACACTCCGCCCTGCAAAACAAAGAAGAACCAGCAAAAAGGACCTTGGAACAACTTACCTTAACCCTAACCCACCCTAACCCTAACCCAACCTAACCCTAACCTTAACCAGGTCTTAACACAAACCATAACCAACAAGTTTTGTTGCCTAAACCTAACCAGTTGTTTACCACGTGGCATTGTGTGTTCCTGCAAGTGTGATATGAGGCTGAAACGCTGACATTCAACATATCCCGTAGTTTTCAGAAACGTACAACACCAAACTTTTTTTTTTTGAGTACTTTTAAGAGTAACACAATTCCCCAATTTACTGTTTCATGTCTTATTCACTTTTAGAAATCTCACTACATTATGGTCGAATTGTTTTAAAGCCTTTTCTACATCGTCTGGTATAGAATTGCACTGGAGAATACTAAATCCTATTCATTTGAATTTTCTCAGTTATTTTATTGTATTTCTTTGCTTAAAAACAATCCAGTTTTAAGATATTTAGTTTAAATATTTGCACACTTAGTCCAGCTTTCAAAACACTCACTGCTGTTTAGCTGTTTGCTTTCTATTTCACTCTTCAGTTTAATTTCACAATTAAAAACAGTCATTAAAGATCCAAGAGAATAGAAAATAGTCTTTGTTGGAGCACGTCTTTGAGATGCCGTATCTTTACAAAATAATCTTACACCGTGCAGTTTGGACAGTGAAATTACAATTAACCGAGTTCACCAGAATATACTGTAGTTTAACACGGTCAGTTTGGAGATAACTGGGATCAGGACACCTTTCAGCTCTACTACATCAAGCTGTTTCAGTGTGGAGTGTTACGGATGTCTTCAGGGTTGATTAGGACGTGTGATGAAGCTATTTTGGTCATTTCAAGGTAATCATGATAATTTCTACACGCTGTGAACATACGTGAGCTTGACGAGATTTCCTCTGATTGACACTCGTGTACAAACCCACTGAGATCAGCTGCACGGATTACAACCAATTAGGCAATAGGTGACTGAGGATTGCTCTCGAGGAAAATGGACAGTGGAAGAAGAAGAAGTTCTTGTTGGAAAGAAGCCAAGTGCTGCATGTAAAGCAGTGATTTCTCATTTAGAAGAGTTTTGTTTTTCTTTATCTTTTTATTTCTCTCTTATGATCTCTAAGAAAATACAACTTTTGGACATGCACTGCTGTATCTGAAGCTCTGCCAACCTCCCACAAGCACAGGAAACTGAACTTTTATGTACCAACAGTCTGAAAACACTGTTTTATGTTTAGCAAATTTACAAGAGGCCTCAATCCCACAAGCAGTAGAAATTTATAATACAAGCACGGATTGAAGACCAACCAGGGAAGGTCATCATTGTTACAGCTCCAAGCGATCTATAAACCTCTAAAGAGAGCAAGATCAGATCATGAAGCATCACATTATTCAATCATTAAACACACAAGAAACTTTTAATCTGTAAAACTGCCATCTGAATGATGTGTTTGTCAAATAGTGCTCACATTGTGCTTCTAACTCATAGCGACAGCTGAAATCTCTGCGTACGATATCTGAAGGAGACGTAGTCACCCAGGTGGCTGTCATGTAAATGGAGGACATCAGATCCCAGCTGAGTCCTCACAGGAGAAAAGACAGATCAGTCTCTCTTGTCAAATTACTTTCTCATGTCAGATCGGAACAAAAGCTGTTTGACTCGAACTTGAAGGTCATAACGGAGGAATTTATTTCATTGTTTCATCTCCGCCTGGGACAGAACAATTACTCCTGTATATTCTAATCTCGCCATGCATCCATGTACACTTCTAGTAAACTTCAAAGAGTTCGTTTGAAGACCCCCCCCACACCTCCATAACAAATTACCATACAAAAGTCTCCCAGCACACGACGCTACGCTACGCTCAATCTCTTCACAGACGGAGCTCCGCCGGATGATTGAAGTCGAGCTCTCCTGAATTTCCTCAACTCGCCTCCGTGATCAAAGTGGATGAAGGCAGGCGGTTAGCAAGACGGGCCCAGAAGTGACGCTCTGCCTGGGGCTTACTCTGTTCGGTGCAATGAGGGAAAGTCTTCTCTGCCTTGTACCCGTCACTCTGCACAATACTATGCATTGTCTAGAAGCGCTCAAACATGGCAACGCCTCGGCTCTCTCCAGCTTTACTTTTACTAGTTGCCGCCGGACCGAGTAGCCTGTAGTTTATCAGTGTTTTAATGCTGCCCCCGCACACACAGATTACTCAGTGTATGCTTCTGTAATAAACGTCTGAGGTGAATACATTATTAGAAGTGTTTAAAATGCAGACAGTGACAGTCAGATGCCCCTCCTGCCTCGTCGTGATTAGTCCCATCTGAGGCATGAAATGTGACTGTAACGTCCTTCAACGTTTTACAGCTTCATATTAGTATTCTGCAACAAAAAAAGCTTTTTTATCTTTCTTATTTGCATTCATGTATGATCTTTGTTTTACTAAATGTGTCTTTTTTTTTCTATACGCTGCTGGACGTTCACTCTGTTCTGCAAGTCACACTACAAGGTCAAAAGTAGTGGACCCCTGAACATTACATCTATATGTGATCGTTTAGCATCTCATTTCAAAATCATGGTTATAGAGTGTTACAGGAATGAGTCCTAAAACCCGGAAATGAGTTAGCATTTTAGCACTTCCTGTTCCCTCATCTGGAAGTCGAGGGGTTTTTAGTGAGATGCCTGAAATAAGGTCTGTGGTTAACACAAGCTGAAGAGATTTTAACGTTTTGTTCTACGATATAAAATACGTCAATAAATACCTCGCTTGTGAATTTTGAAGCCTTTATGTGTTTTAAAAAAGGCGGTTGCTAACAAGTGGCTAAATGAGACTACTAAACGTCATCACGCCAACTCGTCCTCCTTTACAGCCTCGTTGTGTATACTCATGCAACCGTGGTGTAGTTTGTTTATAGACTAACGTTAGCTTTTTACTTCTGGTGATTGCATCCACACTTCAAAAGTCAGAAAAGTAGTGTTCATTAGTGAGGATTATCTTGCTAAATATAAACGTTTGTTTGCCACAGAGCTTATTTTCTGCAATAACTTTGTGATTCTAACTTCTGGATTGGCCTACAAACATATGTTATTCCTGTAGCACTCTATTAATCAGCCTCCACTGTTCTAGTTTCAGGCTTTCCACCAGATTCTGGAACCTGGCTACAGAGATTTGCTCCAATTCAGCCACAAGAGCATTAAGCCCCTTTCCCACATGACAAAAAAACCCACCCAACATCTGGCTTTTGTCTTTAGTACGAAAGGTTACAATGAGCAGTCATTCCTGGGACAAATGACTCTGCAGTAGTCACGGGTATTCATCGGCTCCAGCGCCGATCGGCAGTGATGGAAACATGACACCCGGATCGAAGTGCTAATTTTTGCCCCTTTTCCTGTACGATGCTATGTAACACGTTGAAGTGAATATATAATAAATAAAATCAACATGGATTTAGACAATTAGTATAATGTTTTAACGTACAATGGTAAATTAGTCTATCGTCTATTTTTAGCGTGTTTTTCCGTGTTTTAAAAACCTGCATATATGCACTAATTTTGGTGTGAAAAGGGTATTCGTGAAGTCCAACACTGATGTTGGGCGATAAGGCCGGCTCACAGTCTGTGTTCATCCCGAAGGTGTTGTATGGGGTTGAGGCCAGGGCTCTGTGTGCAGGCCAGTCAAGTCTTTCCACAACAAAGAAGGGATTTCTTTATGGACCTGGCTTTGTGCACAGGGATATTATAATGTGTAAACAGTACTGTAAATGGCCAAACACAAACTGTTTACACAAAGTTGGAACAACACTGGTCTAAAATATCACTGCATGGTTTAAGTGCTAAGATTACTCTGAAAGGAAAAGTACCTCACTCGCTTTCATGCAGAGTTATATGAGAAGATCAACAGTAATCTCATGTCTCTGCATTAACTATGGAGCCACTCCAGTTTCAGAATGCTCAACATCACCCTCAATGAGAAAGAAGTCTCAAAAGGGCCTAAAGACCAGAGTTTTCTGGCTGAATCTGCTAAAATTAGGTTTTCATTAGGTCAAGGAAGTCTCAGAGAGCCCAGGGTGTGTAATTCCCCAACTCTCTAAAGCTTTAAAGAAGGAAAGGGCACCGTCACACCAAGAGGACAAATGCACCAAGCTGCTCTCAATTGTTAATTAGGAGCCATCGGCCCCCACCCTGCTCAACAGGTGATCTGAATAACCTCCAATCAACTCAGGGGAACTGTGACATTCAGCTAAAACAAAGTACCAAAGAGTGAGTAAAATAATGACGTCTGAAGCTCTTTTAGTGACGGGCTGCTTCAGGATTATCTGACCTAACGTGGACAACCGGTGAAAAATGTCACTTCATTACCAAGGTTGGAATTTAAATTAAAATTCAATAACCTACAGGCTACCACAAAGGTTATATGATAAATAATTAGTTATTTTTGCGTTATGGTTAAGAAGTAGAACCATTAAATGTATATTTCTTCCCACTCCTTTTCGGACATGTAATATTTATTTATATTGATTATTTGTTTACTGTTCATTTTCTTTGTTATTGTTTTGTTTTACTTATTTATTACTCGTTCGACATAAATAAATAGAAATAAAGTGAAATGGAATGAATCCCAATTAGTATATGACTGTATTATTCATATTATGCAAGATGAGCATATCGTTTGTTTTCATGAACGGTAGAATGTGTCACTTTTAAAATTTGCGGCCGCAAGGAATTGTGGGATGTTATTCTCTCTTTTCCTTTAGTAAAGGATGGTCCAGTGTATCCTCTGCTAAAGGAGACAATAAAGGAAGCATTGAAGCTCCTTTCCTTAACATTTAGAGGACTCAAACAGCTCTTATCATGGCTGCTATTGAGATACTTCCAGGTCATTTCACTCCATTTGGAACCTTCCTAAGCAAAAAAGACTTTTTGACCACAAAGGGTGGGTCCATTATTTTTGACTTTTTTGAGGTTATATCATTCTGTAGCTTCCCAGTGGTGCTCCTGATGTATTCAAATCTGAACATTCAAATTCTGGTCAAAGTAGTGTCTCCCTTCAAGCCCTTCTAAAAAACTTTTTCCCACGTCACTTCACATAGGTTTCTGCATGATGACGCTGCTACATGTAAAGTATATAAACATCCTTATAGTCAGTGTTTTAACGTTACATACAGTAAATTAAATGGCGGTCGGCGTGCTCCCAGTTTGGAGAAGCAGACAGGAGTACCGGCACAGAAGCTAAGCAATGTACTGCTGTGGACGCCACGTTAGTTCGGATCTGAAAAATTACTGTTTTTGTGAATGGAGTCTGGTCTGGTCATGAAGACTGAAGTGTTATTTTAAACCAAATCAGGATCTTTTCCTAAACCTAACTAAGTGTTTTTTGTCACGTAGCTTCCGTACTTAAATTACTCCACTTCCGGTGTTATTTTAACCCAAACCGCGATCTTTTTTTTCTTAAACCTAACTAAGTAGTTTTGTTGCCTAAACCTAACCAAGTCAATCTATTTCTAAACCTAAGTATATTTATTTTGAAAAGACTGGAGCGGAAATTGGAACATGCGTCACGTGTTGCTGGACATTAGTAGGAAAACACACGAAAAATAAGTTGTTGTAAGTCAAGTCAAGACAAGTCCATTTTATTTGTATAGCCCAAAATCACAAATATACCTCAGGGGGGCTTTACAATCTGTACATGAAGCAACAGCCTCTGTCCTTTACAGTACGACCCTCTGGGATGACGAAAAACTTAACCAAAAAAAAAACTTTTAACAGGGAGTAAAAAATGTTAGAAACCTCAGGAAGAGCAACAGAGGAGGGATCCTCCTTCGTGGATGGACAGACATGCAATAAATGTAACTACATAATGAAAATACAACATAGACAATCCACATGACAAATGAAAAATAATACATATAATGTGAACATATGTGAGAAGGTGGCTCCAGGAGGATGTCAAGCAGCTTCCAGGCGTCGCCAAACGGATAGAGCCCGAGCAACATGACCTCCTCTCCACACAGATAGAGCCGAGCAACACGACCTCCTCTCAACCATATTTTTGTTTTTAGTTCATAGTTGCTTAGTAATATAAACATATGTTACCCATGTCAATAGGCCCCCTTGGACTTATTGAAAGTTGTCCTGAGCGTCACAAAAAAAAGGGAAATTCGTGTCTACGTACACGAATCAAATAGATTAAATTTCGCGACTATTTCACAAACTGCCGTGACACTGTGTTGGTTGTAATGTTGGAGCAGGTTTGATCCAGTAACAGAGAGAAATGCTGGTGTAGACAGTTCTCTCTGGAGCAAACTGTCACAGTGTATAGTGTTTGCTGAAGTGACAGCAGTGGAGCTTGTGATCTGCCAGGGACAGATGGATCAGTTTGGTTCTTGAGTTCTCATCATTTAATATGTAAGTTGACCAACAGAGTGTTAACTCTAAATGAGGTTTAGCAGTCTAAAAAACACTTTGACCCAATTACCGCTGCTGTTAACCTGGTTATGAAGCCCTCAGTAACAGTTACTGTACCTGTGCCAAATACTATAAGCTGTAAGTTTTGCCAAGTAAAAAACTGCTGGCCTCAGACAGTTTGAGTCTCAGCTGAATAATAGATGTAGCGGTGGACGGACCAGAGTTCTGCTCCAATGGAAACATCAGAGATAGAGAGTGACACGTCGACAAGCCAATTATGTGACTGGCCAGCTGTCATCGGCAGCGATATCTCCTCAGTCATCTCTGTCTCCGACTCGGAGACTTCAAGAGAGAGAGCCTGAAAACTCAGCGACAGCAGACCACACACACTCAAGGCTCTTAGAAAAATAATAATGCAGTTGAAAAGGCATATTCAATGAGCTGTAAAGTACAGATGTGCATCGAGAGCAGTGTGTGTGTTTCTCTGTGTGTGTGTGTCCAGAGCTGAAAGAGAGAGAGAGAGAGAGAGAGAGAATGATGGTGCTGTAATCAGGCTAGGTCCCAGGAGGGCAGGCAGCAGTGCCTGACAGCGAGTTGGTACTCATCTTCAGAGCAGGATTTCTGGGCCACAGTCCCTCTGTCTGGCTTTTAAAAAATAGCAGGAGGGCAGAGGATGTCGAGGCGCAGATGGGAGGCAAAAAAAAGAAGAGCCGAGCGGGCAGAGAGAATAAGGGGGGGTTTGATTTTCTAGTGGCAATGACAGTAACACAAAAGCTGGACTGTCTAAATCACAGAGCCTAACTGACACAGAGGAGATGTGTATGGGACGGTAGTCACCATTACTGCCTGACAAAGACAAAGACAGAGACAGAGAGAGAAGTAATGACAGAAACTGTGAAGTTTGAAGGCTCTTAGTCCAACTGTGTAACATAACTCCGTATATAAATTATAAAAAACATAACTTTATGCCTGTTTAGGTGGTTATTTATCGTTGTTTAGACTTAATATAAAACCTAAATAGACATTTAGATACTGAACAATCCAAAGGGTGCTACAACTAATGATTACTTTTATTTTTGATTGATCTGTAGATTATTTTCTCGATTGATCGATTAGTTGTTTCTATAACATGGCGAAACTGTTGATCAGTGTTTCCCAAAGCTGTTGCGATATTTGTGCAGATCCAAAAACCTGTTGATATCCAAGTCTTTCATAATGTTTTAAAGTAGATGTGTGTTTCTCCTTCTTTCCTTTTAGGGCATGCATCTCTACAAACTGTCGCCTAGTGTCCTAAAACCTGAATAATATCAGCATATCACACATGTCTTAATCAGAAAATGCTCCATTCAGAACAAAGTCTAATTCAGAATATGCACACAATATGCTGTTTACATGCCTGGTATCAAATTCAGACTAATGTCATATCCTGAATAATAGTGTAATATTAATGTGCATGTAGACATAGTCATTGACACTGTTTACACAGCTGTGGGTACGAGTCATACAGAGATATGAGATCTTTTTTTTTTTAATGCTACATCGATTTTTTTTCTTAATCTTTTCCTGTGAGACAGATTTTCCTGATTTGACATGTCAGAATGTCTGCCGTAGACAGATTGTGATGTTGATGACATAGACAAGAAGTTGAGTGAAGTTGAATAGAACAGAATTAAACTAAAAATTCTTCTTCTTGGAGACGGGTTGTTTGGGAATGCAGCCCAAAGTGGGTGGTAAACTCCATATAAGGCTAAATACCGACACGAGACCGATAGTCGACAAGTACCTTAAGGGAAAGTTGAAAAGAACTTTGAAGAGAGAGGTCAAGACCACCGCACTGCCTGGACCTCGCCAATTCCTGGGGCCGTGGACAAAGAGCTTGCTATTGTGGTCCTGGTAGTCTCCAAGACATTTGTGACCCTGGTACTCCATACTTCTGACACTTTCTAATTTTCCTGGGCTTCTCTTTTGCCTTTTAAAACCCCGGTTTGTGAAGACGGGTGGGGTCATGCTAAGGACGGCTCCACCGCGTCATCGAGCCGTGGTTTCAGCCCCGCCCACAAAAAAATCCTGAACACAAAACTAGCTAAAAACAGTTTAACGGTCTAACTCCACAATCCAGAACTACAACGTTCACAATCTTTCTCCTTATAACCTCATGCTGTTGTATTTATTTCATCTATTAAATATTTAAACTGTAACCTCACAGTAAACGCCCACTAACATATCTCTTTCATTTCTAACATGAAACAGTGTCAGTGGGCTCCTCTGTACCAGATCTAGGTTATCACATCCCATCACCCAGCCTCTCTCTGTTAAT
>CAKALG010043469.1:0-10663 GCA_916700815.1 Helicolenus hilgendorfi
TATGCTGTTTGACTTGCGCCAACATAACCAAAGCAAATTCCTAGTGTAAAGCTCTTACACCTGGCAATAAACACAATTCTGATACTGTCATCTGGTCTCTACTTCTGGCAAATTGAGTTAATATGAAAAACGACTTTAATAATTATGTTTTATCATGTTCCAATATTAAAAAATTAAACTCTTTATGTAATAATAGAGGCTGAAACGCTGAAATGCTGAAATGCTGAAACGCTGAAACGGCACAATAGACCATTGGTTCCCAACCTGAGGACCCCCAGGTCTAATATAGATAAATGTGAGCGGTCACATGAAGATTACATCGATAACATGATTATTAAATGTATAAAAGTATATATTACTTTTATAAAGTTGCTTATTCTAACGAAATATTGATTGCTTTCACCACTTCACTTCAGGCCTCTGAACGCCTCTGAACGCAAAAGGAAAAATCCTTCTACAGTTGAACTGTTTGTCATTCAGCATTTAAATGTTGCTGTTAGAAGATGCAACAGCTAACAGCACGGTTATGGAAAAGCGAGGTTTGGTTTGTTTATGAGAAACCTCGGTACGGTAGAGGTGGGTGTGATGTCGTGCAAGGTGCAATAGATAGAGCACAGCAGCAAGCATGCACACGAGCAACAAGACGGTGAAGTCCAGCTTCACCTCAGAGAAGTGTGAAACAGCAACAGTTCTCCTGAGTGATTATATAAAGGGTTAATATCACTTAGTTGAGGCCTTCGCTCCTTCACATGCTGAGCAGACACATCAGATATTTTATTCTACAAAATGGATAGTGTCACAGAAATTAAATTACCCATGATTGTAGGTTAAAATAGGAGGTAAAAAGCTGGTGAAAGTTGTCCTTTAACTGCAAGGTTGACGATTCAATCTCCAGCTACTACTGCATATCTAATATCGATGTGTCCTTGAGCCAGACACCTCACCCAAAGCTGCTCCCCGGGCGCTTCACAGCAGCCCACTGCTCCTAATGTATATAACAAATATAATAGTTTACGTTATATAGTATCCGCTGCCACATCACCAGACTACAGATCAGCTTCTTTCCCCAGGCTATATATGATATGAATATACTGTATGAACATCATATATACTCATCATATATATATTTTAGGGTTGTCAATTGATTAAAATAGTTAATCTTGATTAATCAAAAGTTAATTGCACATTTTTATCTGTTCAAAATGTACCTTAAAGGGAGATTTGTCAAGTATTTAATACTCAATCAACATGAGAGTAGACAAATATGCTGCTTTATGCAAATGTATGTATTTATTTATTATTGGAAATCAATTAACAACACAAAACAATGATACATATTGTCCAGAAACCCTCACAGGTACTGCATTTAGCATAAAACAATATGCTCAAATCTTAACATGGCAAACTGCAGCCCAACAGGCAACAACAGCTGTCAGTGTGTCAGTGTGCTGACTTGACTATGACTTACCCAAAACTGCATGTGATTATCATAAAGTGGGCATGTCTGTAAAGGGGAGACTCGTGGGTACCCAGAGAACCCATTTTCATATATATATGCATATATAATTGTATATATATTCTTCTTTTAGTGCTACTTTTAAAGCCTACAGTTTCTCCTATTTGATTGCATGTTATTGTTCATATTCTATTCTAATTCAAACATTTTGAATATCAGTTTATAAATGTTTTGTGTGTGTAGCGTGAAGGGGGCTACACCACTGCATTTCATTGTGCAATCCTGTGTTGTGTAATGACAATAATGAATCCTTGAATCGTTGAATGCAGCCGGAGCCTTTTTGAGTGAGAACCACCAGTATTTCCTCAGTATACTCTCTGACCGCACGCTGCTGTGTGTCAGTTAGTTGGTGGTAATTTGGTCGAGGAATATACATCAGGTAAGCCTAATGTCAACTGAAATACTAATCTAATCTCGTCTTTTCAGTTCTCATTACACAGTAGTTGTGCAGCGTTGTAAGACACTGTAACTGACGTGCTTTCTCACATGACTATTGAAACTATCATAGGAAAGTGATACATTTTCCTGAGGTTTTAGGCTCCTCTACATGCCTGAGCTGTGAGAAAAAAGGACTTGCCACTCATTTAGTTCGCTTTCTCTCTTTTTCTCTTTTCGTTACGTGAGCTGCTTATCCAGTTTTACCATGAAATGAAACGGTTTATGTTTATGTACTGGCTGAAACTTGAGATAAATGAACCCATACAAACTCCCACGAGCCTCGCTGCAACACTTCAGCCTTTTTTGGGGGGTGTTTATGTGAAATAGGAAGTACTAATTGCACAGACTTTGCGGTGTTAATATCTAGGTTTCACTGTATTAAATGCTGAACTAGCATCTACATCTAGGACCCTGTATGCCGCATCAGAGCGACAACAACTGTAGGCTCCGCAGAAAAACAAATGGTGGAGTTATAGGTGATTTACGTGGGCCAGCCCCAATGACGCACTAAAATTAGCTCCTGCGTAAGAACAGCAGTGTTAGAACGACGGATAAGTACTGCGTGATGTTACATACCGAATGCTTGTTTGGCAATGCTTGAGCTATAAGAGAGGTTGGCTTTAAGCTCCATGTGCTTGATGTTTACCTCAACCAGTGTGATTATGTCTGCCTGGAGAGCAGCATTAACTCCGACACTGAAACCCTGGCACACGTGCAGACAAAGGCACGGGAGGAAACCGCTACTGTGAGACATTTTATTCACATTTTTTTTACAACTAAAATACACACAATGTGTTTATTTATCAAACACTTCCTTGAACAAACTGCCAAAACAAAACGTATTGTCCGTTTCTAGCATGAGACCCGTAGATCCGACATCGATGGACGAAGAACATTTGCACAAAAAAATAAAGTTTATTACTGTATTTTGACATTCACTCCTGCATTTCAAGAAGAAACAGTTCAGTACATGTGAAATAACAACACCGGACAGGACAAGAAACTTAGTAACTTGGTAGATTCAAAATGCACTATTGCTATTTAACCAACGTCTTCAGAGCAGAGAAGAAACTTCAGCGTGTGTTTGGTTGCGTGCCATTGTCACCACCTATTTAAAAAAACACACATCATCATTTAACACACCCGAGTAACAACATCTGCGGTGAATAATCAAGCTTCTTGTTTGCCACTGGTGAACGGATATGTTGATTGAGTTTAACTCTGATACATGAATATCACACATTAATGATCAACATGTGGCATTGAGAACATAAACCTTATCAAAATGCCAATAAGCACCTGCCAAAAGAGAACTTCAAAGGCCATGCAGTGGAAAAGGGCAGTGAGATAGTGTCAGAGAGTCGTGTGTGTAAAACCGGTGTGACGGTGTCAAACTGTCACACTATACAGTAAATGGAAAATCACCCCTGCGACCTGTGAATAATACAGTACTGTTGAGCTGAGATCTCTAAACTAAAAATACAAAATCACCGTTTCCTAAGACTGTTTCATTTCACTAATGGTTCTTAGTTTTGTGTTTTTCAACAGTGGAAACAGTGAGTCAAAAACTGTGATAAACGCAATCAGGAAAAAATAGTAAGTGATAGAAAAGATAAAAATGACTCAACCTGAAACCCAAAATGCGCTTTTACATCACACCTCCATACCGAAGATAAAAGTATTAATAAACAAGTCAGTATTCAGTATTAAAATCTAAATTTAATCTAAAGCGGAAAGGTTTATTTTTAAGTTAAATGTCAGAGAGCTTTTAAGACTTATGGTCTGAGATAGCTTGAATACATATTATATTATGTTGTCATATTAGCTGCAGGTACTTTAGCTTTTATTGTGGATAAAAGGATAAGCCTGATCTTATTCTATATTTTTGTTATTATCAATAAATCCCATGAAAAGACCAAAATCATCACTGTGTTAGACCATCTCTCCATACCTTGTCTGTGGCACTCAGCTGCAAGCCTATTTGATTGATTACTAAAATATAAGTATATGTAAAAACAGCTCAAACATGTATTGTTTAATTTTTTAAATATCTAATAAAGGCGCAGTAACTTACCAAAAAAGCTGCGCACTGTAATAAATGTTACTCAAACAGGAATAAAATGTATGTTTTCGTAGGACTATTTTCAGTGGTGGATTAATACACATTTAATGCTTCAGTGAGTATTTACAGCAGTTTGAAGCACTCACAATAGACTACAGTGTCCCTGTTCATCATAATGAATAAACGTGTCACCCGGTGCAACAGTGAGCCTCACTGATGTGTTTTTAATAGTTTTTGGACATCAATGGAGGTCCATAGAGGGAATGAGTCCTAAAACCCAGAAATGAGTTATCATGTTGGTACTTCCGGTTCCCTCGTCTCAAAGTCAATGGGTTTTTATTTAGATGCCTGAAATAAGGTCTGTGGTTAATACGAGTTTAAGCGATTTAAAGATTTTCTTCTACATCAGTAAATATTCCACTCGTGAATTTTGAAGCTTTCACGTGTCCTAAAAAAGGCGGTAGCTGACGAGTGGCTAAATGAGACTACTGAACGTCATCGCGCCAACTCGTCCGCCTTTACAGTCTCGTTGTGTAAACTTGCACTGCCACCGTGGTGTAGTTAGTTTATAGCCGAACGTTGGCTTTTTTGCTTCTGGTGATTGCATTCACGCCTGAAAAATCATAAAAGTGATGTTCATTTGTGGAGATTATCTTGCTGAACAAAACGTGGAAGTATCGTAAACGTTTGTTTGCCACAGAGCTTATTTTCTGCAATAATCCAAAAGCCAATGGAGAAATCCCATTGGCTTTTTGTCAATAGAACCAATTCTAACTTCCGGGTTTCCGGGTCTTATGACACAGAGGAATAAGATATATCAGACTTTATACAGTATGTATTAGTAGGATCAACGCAATGTTTTGGCCTTCTTATGACATTTGTTAACAAAAAAAATGTTGCCTTTAAGAGTTTAGTGGACAGATAATCCTGGGAAAAATTAATAGCAAACAAAAACCAAATCAAATCAAAACATTGGTTTGTTAATACAACATTTTGTGCGCTGCAGAAATTGTCAACATTTCAATCTCACGACCTCCAAAAACAAAGTGACACCTGCATACTTATGGCCCCAAGCACAACATTGACTCTTCCCCTTTAAACTCTTTTGCTTGTAAATAATGCAAGGAGCCTACAGGCTGTGAGGATTCATCACGGTCTTATAAAAAGCATTTATCACACTTACTAGAAATATATTTTTAGACATCATCTTGCATACCTTTACCCAAACCAAGAGGGACCGAGCGGTTTACATTCAGCAGCATGTCACACTTGTCTCTTTTCCTGGAGATAGCTGACCGCTGCGTATTCAGTATCATTTGGATTCATATCCAAAACTGTCGGAGGTCTTTTGGGAAAGTCCAGCACGCTGTAGACCAGCTGGGGTGCAGGCACATTATTGGACGCCTCAATGGTTTCCTGCAAAGACGATCAGAGTCAACATGAAGCATTTCTGCAGATGTTTTAAATATTTACTTTGGCGTTTACATCTTTAAAGACGAGGGTTTTCTTACTTGTACTGTGGGATTGGAGTTTTCTTGTGGTGGTTGTTGTTGTTGTTCGTCTGTATAAGAAGCAAAACAGGTGAAATACTGAGTCAGTCAGGCAAATAATCAACTTAATCACTGCAGAGGATTTGAATTTACCGCTATTCAACAGCTTTGCTTTGTTATAAGGTCTGAAACTTTTAAGTTAATTGGTTAAAGAGTAGGAAACAGAGCTGAGGTGGAACGAGCAGGTGGCATGAAAAAATTGTTTAAAGGATAGTTTAGCCAACACGCTTCTTCAATTTCTTTCTGAGAGTTACATAAGGAGTTTGCTAATGCAGTAATACCCGGAGTCTTGGTATCATCATGCATGTATAAGGACCTTTTGCTAATACCGATATGTTGCTCAGTGACCATATCGAGCAACTGGAGACGCTGCACAGACGTGCTGGGCACATAAACTGCAGTTAAATAGTGCCGGCATGTAACTTCCCATAAAACCATAAATTGTTTTTGTACAAATTAAACAAACGAGTTACAAAGTGAGGCAGATTTTCTTTACTTTGGACAGAGCAATGCTCGCTGCTTCTCCTGCTTCTAGTCTTTATGCTAGGCTAAGCAAATTGTCTCCTGACTACAAGGCTTTCCTAACTACTTTTCCTTGACCTCGATGGAAAACATCATGAGGTCAAGGAAAGATGAGAAAGAGAATTCAGAAGGACTTAGGAAAAGACAACCTGAATCCGACTGCACTTTCACTAGGCTTCGTAATTATGATCATTGTGAAACTACTATATTTCAAATATATAATATGGACTACAAAAAAGTGCATATCCGCCCCATGCCAACCATTATTACCATTTTATTTCACATGCAGGTTATAAAAACAGCTCCTTCAGTGAGTGTCTGCGGTGTGTGAAAGAGAGATACCACATTTCCTTCCTGCTGCTGTTACACTTTCCCATCAACATATAATAAAAGATTATTTTTTAAACGTGGACAACCTGTTGAAAAATACAACTTCTTTACCGAGGTTGGAATTGAAATAAAAAAAAGGAACATAGTTTATTATTATAAAGTTTATAAAGTTTATATGATAAATATTGAGTTAATTGTTTTGAGTTATGGAGACGGGTTAGAACCATTTAAGTCTATAGGACTCCTTCCTGCCCCTTTTTCTGTCATAATAATTATTTATGTTCATTACTTGTTGTATTATACTGTTCATTTTTTAAACTAAAATAAAACACGATTGTTAATCTTGTTTTTTTTTTTACCTATTTGTTACGAAAACAAAGTGGAACAAAATGGTTGTCACCGTCCACTCATATTAATTAAATAAATAATAATAATACATAAATATTAATCACCATGAATCCCAATTAGTATATGACTGTATGAAAACAATTGTTAAATCTATGCAAGATAAGCATATTGTTTGTTTTTATGTACGGCAGAATGGTGCGTCGCTTTAAATGTTGTTGCCGCAAGGAACTGTGGGATGTTATTATCTCCTTTCATTTGGTAAAGGATGCTCCAGTGTATCTGGTGCTAAAGGAGATAGGAAAGGAAGCATTGAAGCACCTTTCCTCAGCATTTAGAGAATTTGACCAGCTCTTATCACGGCTGCTAAAAAGACTTTTCGACAGCAGCCCATGTCCGTATTAACGCACAGACATGAGAGTTGTATTGATCTTCTTAACTATCAGTAAATGTATTAATCAGTTTAAAAGAATAACGGCCATAGCTGATGCTGAATGATAAACAACAAACTAACTAATTATACAGAGGTTTATTAAATTTATTTTTTTAAATAATTAGTGGTCATATTGATGATTATATTTAGGTAAAATCTATTAATTCTGTTATAGTTTTATTAAGTCAGACTTTGTCCTTGATTTTCTCTTGCTTTTAACTCTCATACACATCTGCACCAGTGGTACGAGCTTTACATAACAAGTATCATCTGGCATCAGTATCATCAGTGCAAAAAGGCAAGACAAGGTGCAGAAGAGTGCAGTTAATCTCCAGCATCTGTCAGTTTTGCTGAGTTGTGACATTTGAAGACTCGTAGTCTTATCTGTGGACAAAGGTTGGACCACGTTAGCATGACATGAGGCAGGAACGCACAGTCAGCAAAACCCTGCATTTGTGTACACGTATACGGGAATTCGTGATGTGGTTTCTGAGGTCGCACAGGCTGTCAAACTATTTCACAAAGGCGATGTTCCTACTCAAAGTAGGCCAGAGGGGTTTATTGCTGAAGTGAAAGCGCTCTGTGATCTGAGAGTGAACAAATAATGCAGATGATTTTTTTTTTTCCACCCACCCCATTGTGATAGTAGATACGTTCACATTTGCATGCACTGGAGGAGGACTTCTTTTCAAATGCTGTGAATCATCATGTTACAAAAGGATGTGAAACTGCAATCTGGTTAGCATTTTTTAGCATCTAACCGCACAATTGCACATTTTTTCCACAGAATAACAAGTATTCCCCCTATCTCGCTTGAGAAAATGTAGAAAATACGACTGAAAATTGCTCTAAATAATTCATTTAACACTGCATGCAATATTGGATTCATGTTTCCAGGTGTATCAGGTCGAACATTAACATTATATCTTAGATTTTAACAATTCAGCTGGCACTTATGTGCAGATTAAAGCTTAAATTAAGCTTCATTACAAGCAACCGAGGTCAAACCTGACAGCAGACACAACCAATATCCAATATCTAATATCCATTGTGGCAAAAAAGTAAAACAAATACAGAGAAGAAGAGTATTTTCAGGCCGTCACTTTCCCTACCGTTGTTTCTCAAGAGACACCAGATCAACAAGGGAAGTACTGCAGCCAACAGCACCACGGGTAGAACCACAAGGACAGTGACGATGTGAGAGGAAAAGTAACTGGGACTTCCTTCCTTTTCATTGTTTGTGGTGACATTCGTCACTGGCAGACCTGTAGGAGTTAAAAGGAAAATATGAAAATATGCACTCACATCTCTGCAGGAAACTATTTATTCTCACCAACATGTCTATAACAAATGGTTATTTAATGATGTGATTGTTCAAAGGACACTAGATTACTCTATATCCCAATATAAACTGTGTTGTTTGACTACATTTTCCCTGTACAATTAGAATCACATTTTATATAAATACGAGAATATCGTTATTCTATATTTTTCTTATTGTCAACAATTTCCGTGATAAGACAAAAAATAGCAATGTGTTAGTCTGTCGCAGTCCAACTTCCCATTGGACGCCTATTCCCACTGCAGATGTTTATCTTTTAAAATGGTCACAAATATATAATCTCGGAAGAAATCTCAGTAATTTCATAAACCGGGTACCGTCATTTTTTCCCCAAAGCTAGCAGCATGTCTCTCTGTAGGGACGAGCCTCTCAGACTGACGGTAGGTGTCCACAGGCTCTGTGCTTTCCACGCTCTCCATTCATTGTCTATGCAAGCAGCCGCGCAATGCATTCTGGTAGCATGGCGTCGCGATTCGAGAGACTAGGCGTCACGACGCCCGCTCCTTATTTGCATAAAGTTGAAGTCCTGTCTACTTTATGTAAATCACGGGCGTCCGACTCGACTCGCCGCCTCTCGAAACTCCCGATAATCTTTCAAACTAAACGTTGTCGATCGAAAATAAAGACAGATTCATCAGCTGCATGGGTTATTTCTCGCCTCAAATGTTTTCAGAAACACATTTCAGTGAACTATTTACGTGAAATAAGAGAAGAAAGTTTCCAAACGAGCCTCCAGACTGGTTCCGGTTTGAAAGCTGGGAGCAGCAGCCGACGGCGGGAAAACGTTCGTCCAATCAGGAGCTGAGTGCCTTGTTTCTAGGGACAGCCCACCAAGCATCCAATGTTGGAACGCCCCTGTGGACACGTACCATGACTGGTTGGTTCATCACTTTGGTCCAGACCTCAACACCTACTGGATATACCGGCATTACATTTGGTACAGATATCTATGGTACCAAGAAGATGAATCCTACAACGTCCTACAGTTGTATCCATCCTTTCAATATTTCTGGTTGTGTTAGACCTTTTGTGGTCAATATTACAAATCAATGAGCAGGACTGCTTTATGGCAATATTGTATTATCAATGTGATGAAATCCCTTTGTCAGATATTTAATTTGCTGCATTAGCAATAATCGGTTAAGCGGTTTCTCAATGGAAAATAGGGTTGGTGGTTCGATCGCCATTTCCTGTATCGTGTATCCTTTAAACAATATTGGGAATTGTCTGTTAATTCGTTGTTGGACTGATGAATGATATAGTTAATAACATTTAATTTTTAATGCGTGTAAATCTACCGACCATAATAAAAACTAGATGGTACCAAAAGGATATAATATTTAATAATCATAGATCTTACCTGTGCTGCTTCTGTTCTCCTCTCGGACGATGAGCCACACCTTATTGTTACTCTCTTTGACGGATGAGTCCATGTACAAACTGGCCCAGTAAATTCCACTGTGATTTAGTTTGAGATTTATAATGTGGACAACCACAGAAGTATTTCTAGGGTAGACGTAAGTATCGCCTCCTTCTGAGAAACTATTGCCCTGTGTATACCCAGCAATCTTTTGTTTTGTTATGTTGTTCGTATAAATACCAACATTTTGTGTGACACTGATGTTAAACGTGAACTCAAAGGTGATGTTGTCGCCGAGGATCCCGGTGACCTCGGCTTGGGTGGGGCCTGTATGGAGACAAAACAAGGGAAGTGTATGAGTAAGAGGTTGCAATGAGTATTCTGTCTTATAAAAGCAAAACGCACAAAACAGGACCAAACTAAACCACAGTAGCTGCTCTCTGGCCGTGTCTTTCTGCCCAGGTTGCACTCTATCCCTCACTACTGCTCTAGCTGCCACACAGAAACATTATTTAAAGTCAAAGCTAGCTGGTGATTTAGTCAAAACTACATTATTGGTTTCTGTAGTTCCATTTTATAATATCCATTTTCATGAACAACATCTTTATAATTCAGTTTGTTAACCCACATATCTAAATGGGGAAGTAGCTGGTGCTAAATTCAATCATAATGGAGATTAAAAGCCCGAATCCTGCTAAGCTAACGTAGCTGTAACTAACGTTCGCTTACCAGTGTCCGTCACTGTCATCTCAGCTCTAGACGTTG
>CAKALG010043474.1:0-19526 GCA_916700815.1 Helicolenus hilgendorfi
CAGCTGGGCCGGGTGGAAACCTGCGGCCCCGCAGCAAAAGCTCGACCAGAGAGGCCAGACACACAGCCATCCAGTGTTTCAGATCAAAGTAAGCTCTCTACAAATATTCAGCATCATCTTTTCTTGTAAAATGTCTGGTGTAATCCATAACCGGAGTTGTCTAACTGGTTTATTAACTGGTGGGAAAATTTCCTCACCTTGACATCTCTACTGCGATGGCATCTTACTTTGAAATCCCTTCAATAACACTGTTTTAGTTTTGATGCTGAAGTTTTTAGAATAAACATTTCATGTTGGAAAATCAAAATGCAATTTAACAAAATGGTTGTAATCTAAAATACTTAAAATTTTCAACAAAAGATTCCAGTTGTAATATTCAGCTAGACGCCATTTCACCTGCAAATCACCAAAATAACATTTACTGGGCAAACCCCAGACTACTCGGCTCAATTAAATCCACTTCCTTTTAATTGTTTGAAATTCCATTTTGCAATTTTGTGTTTCTTTTTTAATGATGTACTCATCTGATTACAATGCAAAAAATTAGGGATTGCAAGTTTTATGATTTATAATGATAAATCTGCAAGTGATGCCGGCTTGGTTTAATTACTACAAAACTGTAATAATCATTTAAAGTATTTAAAACTAGTGTTTTTTGGAGACAGGAACTTCCATATTAACACTGGCTAATTTCATCTGTCATTGGGAGTAATTGCTGCACTTAATTAACCCAAATATCTGTGCTTACAACGTCAGTGAAAATGGTTTCCGTTTGATTTTGCCACTTCAGTAATGGCGGTGTCGCCAGAGAGACAACGGAATAGTCTACAGATCAAAACCACTATATCAAACACACCAAAACTACATTATGGAGACTCTAAACACAACATTCATATTACCTATGGTTTCATTTAATCTGCTGTATTAAGAGGTGTGACCCAAATGCAGTAACATGTAGAAGAGCTGGCACTATATCTCCGAAATTACCAAATCAAATGCCATATACACCATGTACAAAGACGGTATATCACTATGGAAATGTCACAGCTGTCATATAAAAGAACGTCATAACTTGACTTTTTTTACTTATACAAGGAGCTAAACTATAAGGCTGCTTTTCTTAGCTCCTGAGACTTTGACATTTTAGACATGCATTTCCTCGACTAACATCAACACGATGGAAATTAGATGCAAATCACACTATTTTCTCCCTATAATATCTAGGTGCAGAGAAGGCCAGAAATTGCACGGCCTTGGAGCAACACAATGTGAAACATTTCACAACATGAACTCTCAAGATTACAGCAATGCATGTGACAACTTCTGAAAGTTGAAATTAAAACTCTATGCAAGTGTTCGGCCATTCAGAATGGCTGCTGTCACAGCTGAAAGGGGCAAACATTGGCAGCGAATGACAAGCAAAAGAGAGGTTATTATTTGTGTATTCTGTCCTATAATCTCCAATCCAGTCAGAAAATAATTATTGAATTAAAATGATCAATACGATGCCTCCCTCTTCTGAGTTCCCAAATGGTTTTCCAGCATGTCTTTGCCTCAAAGTCATCCCCCACAAGCGCTCCAAACTTGTCCCACATTCAGGTTTTCCCATCTGCCTCTGCACCTCCTTTACCATAGCTTTTCTGGGCTCCCAGTACCTCTCAACTGATTCTGAATTCACCCAAACCAACCATGTTTAAACACTACTAATGTAGTCTAGGAAGATAAAAGGGAGAACAGTGAGATGGGGGAGATGTGTCAGCGTCTACTTTCTCTCTCCCTCATTTACTAAACCCCTCTCTCAGACTAGGTGGTTGTGGATTAAATGGAGATGTTATCAGGGCTCAGGGCAAGTCAATATTGCACTTGCACATGTGTGAGGCTGATAGGGGCCATAAATGGATAGCCAGAGGTCCCAACAGAAACCCAGCTCGAGCAGCACTTAGAGAATACCCCCACTGGATGAAGGGCAAACAGGATGTAGCTGGCATTTTTGGGTGTAGAAGAGCACATCACAAATGTGCTTATCTCAAAGAGAGGTGGCCACTGGTTGGTGTGGAGGATAATTCGCTATTACAGTATATAGATAATTGGTAAGAAGTCTACTTTCACCAAAGATGCAGAAGGGCTGATGTGCACATTAACCACATACTCTGAATAAATGTCATGTGTTCAAGATTTCTACAAGTAGAGTTGTTCCGATACCGATACCAGTATTGGAAATGCGTCCTATACTGCCCAAAATTCGGTATTGGCGAGTACGCCAGTTTATGCACCGATCCGATACCATAATTATTAACCAAGAAAAAAATCAACATGTTTAACTGAAAATCAGTTCTTCTTGCCACTCCAAAATGGTAGTCCTCACTGTGCTGTTTTGCTCTGGATGTATCATGGCTGCCACTGGCAACTACTGTTTTAGAGCAGCGAAGAAGAACTGGTTGCAGGTAGTTTGTCATGTGACGATAGCAAAAAAACAACAGCGAGTGCTAGTGGAGGGTGTAAATGTCAGCCATTTGGCAATATTTCACAGTGGAAAATCCAACAGGTAAATTGTTATTTATTCTTGGCTTAATTGATGTTCTTTGAAACTGACACACGGAATAATAAAAGACAGTTATATTGCATTCATTCTCTGTATGTGTTTGTTCATGTTTTACAGAGTTTAACCTGAGCCAGGCCATACAACAAAGATAGTAATCCTATCGCATCCATACATGCTCAATAGTAAACAGCTGTTAAATAATAATAATTATTATAAATATATATTATTTTATCATGCTGGTATCGGATCGGTACTAGATATCGGCCGATACCGTAAGTTCAGGTATCTGAATCGGGAAGGGAAACATGGTATCGGAACATCTTTATCTGAAAGACCCATCACAAACACAAACAATAAGAACAGTAGAATGAGGACTGTCAGGGTTTGTTGTTTTATCAAGATAGAATCCAGTAAACTGCAGGAGCTATTTGTTTCCCATTTACCTGTTTTAATTATTTAAAAGACCTTGTTAAATATTGTAAATACACACTCGCAGAAGCACAAAAATGCATGCTCACTATACCATCGTCTGTTTATGGGCTATAACAGACAGCCAGGGGGCTCCTGAAATATCCCCCTCGCCTTTGAAGAAGATTGATTCCAATGCAGGGCAGACATTTTTATTCCCTTTACACGGATAGCTGTTGCTTCCAGTGCAAAGCAATTTAGAATGGAAATACGTCTGGCGTCTTTGTGCCGCAACTCAGTATCTCGTCTGTTGCATCAAACGGGAATCAAAGTCATAACTCAAACGAATGTTGTTAAAAGCTGTAAATGAGTTTAATGAAGACATTGTGTTTGCAGCATTTATAATTTAAATTAAAAAAACTTTACCATTAACTCCAGCAGTTCTTCAACCCCTTTGAGTATTGATTATATTTCACAGCGGACACATTGCTCTCAGTAATTTCACTCAAGGATTTAGTGCATGTTACACTGTAGCTCAAATAAATGTTATTTAATCAATAGGGAAGTATAGTGCCATAATAAAAATCTTCAGGTCCTCGCATATATTGGGCCCTAAATCATGTTTATATTTGCTGTGTTCATCAGAGTTTTTTGCCAATAGAAATACAGCATTTTTAAGTGTGTGATTCAAGTTTGAAAGAACTTGCTCAAGACTCAAGCTGTTTTTCTGGGAACTTGTCTATAACAGTTTTATTTGTTCTCAATATGTTCTATTAGTCCATCCTAAAATGTGCATGTGTGTATGATATGTGATAAACATTTGAGTGATTTATACCACAGGACAGACTCAGAAGAAAGTATGGGCCTTTCTCAAACCGGTCCCTCCCCACTCCCACTCCCACTCCATGATGGTGTGAAATCTGTTTGTCGTCACACTCGTAGCTGAATGAAACACCTTCTTTAAGGTGTAGGGTATAAATACAGCAGCAAGCTTTGAGACGAAATTCCCTCTCTCTGACGGAAACTGTTGTAACGTTTCGTAACCATGGCTTTGTGTCAAGCGGAGGGGCTGTGCAAAGGTTCACAGTATTAAGAATAAAAAGAATATGCAATACACATTAAAAATAAAAATTTCAAAATAATAGTGGTCGCATTTTTTTTAATCTTTTTTAGTAAACATCTCCTCATTTTTAACTCTGATGTTTACGAGCTGCTTGGTTTTTGCAAAAGTCCCTGTAAATATACAACAAATGAACACATCGGCCGTTTTATAGACTAGACATTTGATCCTAAATACAGTGTACCCTTAAGTTGTTAACGTCTGTACGACCATATTAAATGTCTATGCCACTTCCCGCTAATTGGTTTGGGATGGCACGTAATATGGCGGACCCTCCACACGAACGTACAGATGGAATGGAAGTAGGTAGGTGAGGTAAGTGGGTGAGAAAGGGCCTATGTGTGTGTGAGAGACAGATAGTCTTCAGTATAGCCGGTGCCCTCCCTGCAGGACAGGACAATGATTGATGGCCAACTTTGACTGTTTAAAAAATATGAATTCAACCTGACTATCAATCACTTAGCCCACAGCCTCAAACTGAAAAATGCAGCTGTACTTAGAGGGATTTGTTGCCAAAGATGTGGAAAATCAGGGTCTTAAGAAAGCACCATACGTATGCTGCTGCTTAAGCTTGGCCCGTCAGTGACCTTCCCCGGAGATTTGTTCAATACAACCAGTTTGATATTGCCCCACCATGCTCCACATGAAAACCTACACGTTCTCTATAGGAGAGAGAATCCTTCGTGCCTTGAGTTATTAGGCTTATTGAAACACAGCATCCTAGGACACAGTTGCCAAAAGCATTTGCATTATATCTCATCATGCCACAGCAGGAAGACAACATACATTCTAGCGCATCGTTGCTGCCACAAAGTGAACAGATTCCCTGTGAGGAACAGTGCCTGCTGGCAGCAATCTCGCTTGTTATTATCCCTCTCCAACCTGAAGATAGACAGGACCAGCTGCAACCAAGTCACCTGACCAAGCATCATTTTCACCGCTTTTCTTTTTCCTCTGCCAGGAATTGTGCAGTCCAGCAGCAAATGTGAAGCATCTCCATTTAAAGGAGTCTGTGTACTCTGCAGCCTGCCACCCTCTCGACTTGTCTTTTTCAAGCCAAGTTTGAAGATGATGACGTTTTGCCCCCTGGTGTCTCAAAAAGCCAAAATTTGTTTGCTCAAATAATAATAGAGTTCTGAATATTGCAATCAGATTAGAGTAATTTATAGGCGAAGATAAAACAACGCATTGAGACCTGAAATGACTGTGTGTAACTGGTGGGATTTAGCAGGGAATTGGTTACTAAAAAAGATGGATAACACATATGTAATAATTACACCAGTATTTATCAAGTCAATCAAAGATAACATCAAGTATATACTTATATCATTTTGACACAGTTACACTAATCCTCATAAATAAGGATTTGAGACTTTAATCGTACTAATACTACTCTGTAGTTCTATGTAGATCTAGTTTTATAATGTTTCTCTAATCCTGTGTTTATATTTCCACATCCCGACAGCAACCAATAAATCAATGATCTGACAAAAAAAGGAAATACAATCTGTTATCTGTGGCTGTCGCAGGATTGTAATAAACCTGTCCAAGGCTCGAGTTTAAGGACATCCCGTCATCCCGGGGCCGGAAAACATATGATCGGGGCGGATGACTTAAATAACTCATAACAAATAATACACGTGACTTGGTCTTGATTTCACATCACATTCAGACGCCTTTAAGCTCAAGGAATATGAAAAAACACTGAACATGAGACTTCAACAAAAAACATGATGCTGAAGGTAATCTTTTATATCTTATTTTTAAAACAATCATATATTCCTTCAATGTTTAACTGTAATTTCACAAACAGGTTTGTGTTTAATGTTTAACCATATTGTGATACAACTTGAGAGCCTATAAACACACTGAAGTGTACAGGGTATGTTCCACAGTCCAAATGCACCAGCAGTTAAGACCGTGAATTCAGCAGTTTATTCCCTCTCTACATTTGCATTACAATGGAAGACATTACTTCTCTTTATTGGTGGTACTAGTTCCCTAGTCACACCACAGTGATGTCACAGCTCTTCCAGGAAACTCTTCAAATATTTATGTTCATCCTAAGAGATGTTTCAGCAATTCTTGCTCCTCTTTTAAAGTTAACAATGTAAATGCAATTAGACAAATCCCAAATGGGCCAAATTAATAATGCCAGCTTTTTAAATTATAAAACGTTAAGTGCTTTTCCCAAATAAATTTATTGTATAATACACAACACAATAAGAAAAAGCCATCAATCTTTAAAAAAGACTCGGAGAATCAATGTTGGAAAATATATTTTATCACAATGTTGGGCCTGAGGGTTAAAGAAATGGACTGGGATGACTGGCGCTAACCAGTTAGTACCACCATGGAGGGGCCCTGGATCTGCGATATTGTTCCCACTATTCATATTAAATGGCCACTTCTATGTCACTCTATTATTCCATCTGACACCGCCCTCTTGATCGCCATTTTCCGTGGGGGAAAGGTCATGATTTTACCCTAAAGTGAGCACAGTTACCATAAGTTATCAAAGTTTACAAAGAACAGCAATAAAAATAATAAAAAATGAAGTATTCATATTTTCAAGGTTAGATGTAGACTCACATTAGAGAAAAGACAGAATGGATATACTTAGCTTCTTAAAGACTACCGGGCTGTTGGAGGCCAGAGGAGACCGAGTTTAGATCTCAATGAGGGTTAAAGAGCCAACAGAGGCCAGAGGAGATATTTTATCCCATGAGTTTACACTAGAAGAGGCTCATGAAAGAAAAATGAAAAATACCACCAGCAATCTGCTCCTGAGGGATCTCTGAGCAGAGAGAGTAGCAGAAGAATTAGGTTGAATATGTGGAATATGTTGAGAATGACCTATGACCGGCATAGTTGTTTGAGAGACAAAGTTGAAATTCACTACGTAGCTTCAGAAGTTGTTAACCTGACCCGCCAGATGGTTTGTTACACAGAAAATGCTTGGTAGGTGATTGGATGAACCATCTGTCAATCAGACTTTTGCCGAAACCAGTCGGGAGAAGAGGGAAAACATCTTTTCCATCGAGAAAAGCCTTCAGTGCCGTTTCTTTGCTCTTATTTCAATGAAGAAATAGCCTCCAGTTCTGGTATGATCACAGAATAGAATATTTCTATGGATATAATTGATGCTATTTCAGCATTCAGGAGCCGCCATTGTTGTTTGTCACCACTCGTTACACACAGCTAAGCCACGCCCGGAGCTGCCAGCAGCTTCTCACCAGAGGCTTTTTTTTCCCCACTTTCGGGTGTTATGGTAATAAAGTGGTAATGTGTAAGCCAGGCAGAATGTTGGCGATATTGTAAATACGGCGTCTAACACGTTGGACCCATAGATGTATAAAGAGAACTGGATACAGTGTCGGAGGCGGGCTCCCGTTTATTCCTATGAGAGTTGCTCAGCGGTGCATGGAGCTAAAATGGCTCGACTGCCGAGTGATAAAATACCCGGATCATCCGGCGATCTTCCACATCCATTGGGCCCATTACGCAGGCGCAGTACCGTTTCCTGTAACTCCGCCTCCCAGCCCTCGTTCACATGAACAGAGGAAGGGAAATAACTCTGGATTCGGCTATTAGTGCATTTTACAACTTTTAGGACTTAACCATTTAAATAAGGGTTATTCAAGTGTTCGTACTGGGAAGCTGATTTACCTAAAAAAAATATCTTCCTCCGAATTATGGACATCTCTTTCCCAATGGAATTCTATGTGAAAAAGTTTTTTTGGGCCCAATTGCATCAAGTGATGGACACGGAAGTTGCAGTTTGGCCACTCCTGGGGGCTTGGTTGGACCTTTATTCAATCCTAATAAGCCATTGTTTAGCCTAATTCAAATGAAATCAAAGTGGTCTGACATCCAGCCCGCCATAGTCTAGGTGGGCCCGCCACTGTTTCATAATGAACGAAAATGTTTTTACACTTCTCAGTGGGTGGGGTCTGTGTAGTTGGCTTGGAAAGGCCCGAAGTGAAGGGGACTCGCATTTCCGACTGTGAATTTTACAGCAACCCTCGCCCAGACCTGGCACCGCTGCTTCTCACAGGACGCTGATTGGTCCATGCTCTCGCTTGCAGGACACAAATGAAGCCTGACAAGATGGATTTTCGTGTGATATGTGACATCACAAGAAAGGCATAGAAGTTGCAGCACCTCTCCTAAATAAAATAAGTGGTCTGAGTAAGGACAGGAGGGAAAAGAAAAATATTACATTTAAGAAAAGATTTAATGGGGCATAAAAGGGGAGCAGGGACCAGAAATAATGGAATAATGGAACAATAGGCCAAATCTTGGAGCTAAAATGCATCTAGGCCAGGAGCTGGATTTATATTCTTGCATTCTTCTTAGATGCTGCAACCTGGAGAATGCACCATAGATGATATTATCCAGGGTCTTTGTCTGTGATCTGCTGATCATGTGAGAACTGGACATTATTGAAATTACAGATTGCAGTATAGCACTAGATAACATAACACCTGAAAAGATAGCAAAATGACAGAATCAGAAAGAAATATAAAGATCAGGAGAGAACAGCCAGCTGGTTAATAGCATGCAGGAAGAGGGCTTGTTTTGTGAGACATGGTGACATGAAAATGAGGAGTGTCAAAAGCGTGGGAAAAGAGAAATAACAGAGGCTGAAAATGTATGAGCCTGGATATTTTTGAATGAAGATGAGAGCAAAGAGATCGCAGAAATTCGCCATGAAGGGGAAAAAAAAAATAACCCTCTTAAAAAGGTTCACATAATTCAGCCTGTAACAGTCGGCTGAAAAGTGTAAATGAAGAGCAACATGGCAGGTGCATGCTTGGGGTCAAGTATTCCAAGTCCACGCTGCTAATGTGTGAACAGCTGGCAGAGATCACAACATGCTGACACACACACACACACACACACACACACACACACACACACACACACTCAAGGGTGATTTATGGGGGTCTAAAGAACAATTGAAAATGAGGCAGTGAACCATGTACGACAGGTCTATGGGGATGAGTCTGTGGCTGCTCCGGAAGGCACAGTGTAGCTACCATAACTCTGAATGATGGAGAGTATGGCTAGAGGGACAGTGCAGTGTGTGTGTGTTTGTGTGTGTGTGTGTGTGTGTTTTCACGCATCAGTGTTTGTGCACATGAGTGTGTCTCTGGGTGAATTTAAAAAGCTTAAAGCTATTATGTGTATGATATCATAACTTAACTTTGGCGACTCTTTTAGTATCAAAACAAGTCACAGGCAGCGCAGCTAAGTGCCACCATTTGTAAGGCTTTTATTGTGAAGAGGCTAAAAGCTTCCTGTTCCCTTGATTACCAAAGTAAGAAACTGTGAGCTCCTTGGTGCGTAAACGTGGGTATAAATAAAGACAGAGCATCTTTCTTTCTTTCTTTGTCATGGGATCAGGTTTAAACCATTGCAGGGAGTAATTGCCCACTTAAAATGTACCAGCTACTATTAATCATTAGCATACCTTTATTCAGAGGAGGACTACTGAAATCACTTCAATCTCTCCTATATTCTGTGACCAGGTTGGACACAACAGATGTATGGTAGTGATAATACCGCGTTAACGCAAATTTGTTTTAATGCCACTAATTTCTTTAACACATTAACGCAATCAATCTTTCTGAAGGCGCAGTGGGCTCAGTTTTAAAGCTAGAGTGAAGATACTTATATCATATAAAACTATAAAACCTAAGGAATCCATTGGTACCAACCATGTCTGACTTATCACGAAGGAGCCTGAATAACACTCCAAAGATACACTGAATTTTGGCTTTGTCATTTTCAAAGGGGTCTCCTGACTTCTGACCTCAAGATATGGGAAAGAAAAATTCATTTTATAAAAAGTTACTTCTTTAATCATATTTGCTCCATTTCTACCCACTGCTGATTTAACTATTTTAATTGATTGACAGTGCTACTTATGACAATCAACAGCTGGGTAAAGCCAACAAAAGAACTGGAGTTTCCATTTGAAGACGGAACAATGTGACAAATTTTGTTGAGTTGAGGAGTGTCAGACTTGTAGCCCTGTTCTCTCACAGATGGATGACATCTAAAATCAGCAGAGAAAGTGAGCCTGTTTGGTTTTGACTTCAGGCTCTCACTTGCTCAGGTTTAAGAAGCATCAGAGTCCATGACAGTGTTGCTGTTGTCCACAGATTGTGGGTGTTTTTCATTATGCTAACGTGTTTCTTCGATTCCTTTCCTCACTGCCTCTACTCTCGTCTTAGTTCCGCCCATGGGATATGCGAAGAAGAGATGCGAGGAGAGAGGAGACGAGGCAACGGGCATTTAATAAAATTACATATCCTTGCCTCGGAGCCCTCATTTTAAAGCAAAGTCAATTAAATACGACGTGTAGCACAGGCATTTTCATGGATTATGTCTGCTTATGATATGGTAAAAAGTTAGTTTCTATCTGCATATGACATGGTAAATACAGCCTGAGCAGATAATCCCTATATTTCTTTTTTTCCCAGTTAATTCCCATAAATTCCCCATAAATGTCATGTTATCACCTGGGCAGTGTAGTAGTTTCCCTGTGTTTCCTCTGTTTCCCTGTCCTTTTGTCAACTGTGTGTTTTACCGTTAGTCTGGTCTGTCTATCGAGAAGGAGGTGTGGCCATCTCCTCCTCCCTCTCCTGGGCGGTGGTTGCTGGAGCAGCTGACATCAATCATCAAATCAAGACACACTCTGCAGTATATCAACCCTGGTCTTCCTGCCACTCATCGCCAGATCGTTTTCGTCGCCACAGTGGTAGTTACTTTCAGGCTCACTTACCTTGCTCTTTAGCTTCCTTTTTTTACTTTGTTCTTGCTCGCTTTTGATCCTGTTGTGCTCATCCTGTTTTTGTATATGCCCTAGTGTGGTATACTTACCTGCCAGCTGCCTCCGCTTCCTGCCGTACCTACCTGCTCACTCTCCAACCTCACTGCATCCACAACAGACTTGGAGAACCTTGCCCTCTTCACCTTTTGAATTTATTTATTATTAATAAATTCTTTCTTGTTACACCTTTAATCCCTGCCTTGTGTGTGCTGCTTTTGGGTCCACGTTTTGTTTAACCAGAACATAACAATAAATGCCTGTTTATATTGAATATTCCCGGAAATTTGCAACTTAATGAAGGTGCACAGGGTAAAGTAACTGACCATTGTCAATTTTATGGTGAAACAGTTAGAAACAGGGTGGGATTAAAAAGAGTACTTTATTTTTTTGTCAAGGGCGTGTATCAGTCATGGCCTATCAAATCATCCGCTGTCCTTCCCTTTCAAAACAGCATGCTGAAACATTTGTTTTGATATGGGGGACAGTCCTGATTTGATTCACCACAAAAGCTTCTCCTCAGAGATCACCGACATCTTTTTGCCGGAGATGCAGAATCACCACGAGTGAAGATACGTACGGCACCTTAGATTAAATTAGCCTGGGAGAGACCATCTACAATTTTACTGCAGTCCGGGGAGATCTATTGTCCCATGTTCGAAATATTTCAGTGATATTAGATGAAGAGCCTAACCTAACTGGAATAGTGGACCACTGGGACAATTTGGCAGCCAGTCCCTGACATCTATAAAAGATGTGGCTTGCTTCCACAGTTTTTGCTCTGAACATTGCAGCGCATACTGATGGTTCTGTGTTTGCTGGCACTCATTCACACCACCGCCACGTGTATGTAGCTACAATGAAAAATACAGGAAGTTATTTTTCCTGTTTGAAGTATTTGTACGGAATCAAACTGACTAAAACAGCATTCACAAAAGGTGTAAAACCCTCAGAGGGTGATAAAATGGGTGTCATTGAAATGTCAAAACTGAGCTGCTTGACTGTTATTTACTTCTCTTCCCACTTTGGTGCAGTTAGGTTCATGGCAATTCACCAAAAAGGAACCAAACAAGCCCTCCCAAAAATCCACTACCCTTACATAGAGCTCAACCAGCCATAATGGACCATCACAGAAACAGAGCATAACGTCTCATTGTCAGTAGCAATCCCCTGGTAACGCTTGGTCTTGGTGGGCCGCCACCGCAAAATCTTTGCTGCCAAGCTCTATCTTATAATGAGGAGCTACAACCAAATCAGACATCCAATTGGGCAGTAACAGCAGTTACCCTATGTACTGTATAGCTGAATAATATAACTCGACTGCAAGCGCAAATGAAACACCGGAGCTCTAGCAACGGAGAGAGAGCTGGACGGTATGTTGCTGTTGCTCCACCATTGTAGGGTATGTGAGTGGAAACACAACGAACATGCTAATGCCCATTCAACGGTATAACCAAGAAAAGCCGTATACGGAAACCGTATTTTCTGTTTTTTCTGAGATGCTTCTCAGTTTTATCGCCTATTGTGCCTTTTGGGAAAGTGTTTGTTCAATGTAATACAGAAGTGTTGGAGATGTTCCTTATAAACATATAATACATACAAATATTTTATAATGAAAATAGTGGGAAAATGCTACCTCAGTCCCCAGCTAGAGGAATTTGTCTGTCTTTGATACTTGCACTATATTCTGTTGAAAAGAAACGTATCCATATGCATTTGGGTGTTTTCTGGCTGTACCGAACTCCTAGCGAACCATAACTTCTAAAATGTTCTGTCACTGTGTATCATTACACTCCTAGTTGTGTCACTACAAACATTTTATATTCTGCCATAGCTGCACTTCTTATAAACATATTTGATTCATAATGAAATGATGTGATCTCCTCCAGGTGATAAGCTTCATATTTTGATTGTTCAAAATGAAATTTAGGTTAACAAAGTTGCTTTTCTTACTCCTAATATATTTCTGTTTTTACATTCATGAATACTTTAATGATCAACATTTCTAAGTCATCCTTCTAGTGCTGCCATCTCAGTCTGACTCTTTTCCCTCTTTCCATTTGAAGAGGAGGAACACCACTTCAGGGATACACAATGCACTTAAAAGGCCCCAGCATGTGTTGTACTGTCTGTCTGTTTATTTACCTGTGTGTGTTTTTATTGTCAGTAACACGCGAATCCTCTTCCTCTTTTTTCATGAACAAATGACCAAATATCTCCAGCGTTTGGATGATCAATAGGTTGTGAATGTAACCAATGCTTGATGAAGTGGGGTCAGCACACTGTTTGCACTTGTGGGACTAGAAGCACTTTGCAGCTTGGTTTCTGCACTTGTGCCTGTCGGATCAGTAAGTGCCTTGTATGTTATGGGGCCTTGCCCTCCCCTGTGGACATATTTATGTCAAGTACACAGTATTCCCCTTATTTCTGCTCCGTATTTTACCAAAACCTCTTAAGAGTCATGAACTGGGGCGGCTATTGTTGTTCTCACCTCCTTTTAGGGAACTGAAGTTATATTTATAACCTGGCCATCGTTTCCTTTCACTCAGTGAAGAAGCTACAACATATCATGCTGTGAAGCATGAAATAAGTCTCCTTCTGGATTTCAGTACCTGTGAACCTCAAGAGGTCCTAGAAACAGGCTCTACAATACAGTGCGAGGGTTTTGATACAGTGGATAGTTTGTGTATTGCTGGACCTGACCTTTAGTAAACTGGGAGACCAATTATAGAGAGAACTGCCCATGTGTTTCTTCTTGAATGTTATCATCTGATTGAATCTGGTCTCACCCTAAGAGAGCATTTCCAAACTTCCCACCGGAACAGACAGAAAGGTAGAGAAGTTCTCTCTGTAGGGCTCGTCCTACCACAGATTATCGTTTATAGATTTATGCCAGTAGATAGTACCTGGAAGAGAGGGCAGCAGCTGCCTGCCAAAACCAACATACTTGCTTGGATCTGCGTGGTCCGACTCCTCATGCAGATAAGCGATCCGCAAGTAAACGCCAGGCGCTGTGTGTTGCAACCATGGAAACGGCATCTGTGCACTACTGTAGGCTAAGTATCCCTGCAGGTACAACTGTGTGCTCAAATATCAAATATCCCTTATCACAGCTTGATTTGTTGACACGTGGCATTGCTGTTTCACTTTCATTAACATTGCGAGATAAGGCGTTTGTGCTGCATTCATGTGGTGTCGGCATAATCGGAAATACGAGTTCCCGACTGGTAAAATTCCCGTGAATACCCCCTTAAGTTAGAACGACAACTCAAAACTTGAAAAGTTTTGTCAACATTTACAAATTATTCTCCAGCACTTTCACCATTTAAATAAATAATTTACTATACATGATGTCAAGTGTTTCTAATTTCTTTCTACACTGTACAGGCATTGAATCGTGTGTTCAGGGATGCATGACGCTGAGGGTGAGAGGATAAGCGATGAAGGTTGGGGAAACCTAATAGTACTGACAAGAACTTCTACTTTCAGCCCTGCCTGTAAGTAGTAAGGTGTTTTATACTTTTGTAACAGGGTTGTTATAATCTTAAGCATACTGCATGGTGGAATGAATTACAGGTAAATGCTTTACAAGTTAGCTTTTATAACTGTTATTGCTACACTTGTCAAGTCCCATGAAATATGCTTTTAGCTTAATTTAGCATATGCCAATATGCTTATCAACATGCAACACACAAAAGAGACTGTGAATTTCCTAATAGCAATGTCTATTTTTTCTTCTTTTGCTTCCACTGCTTAAAAATGACTGTGATGAAACATATTAGGTTGGAGATTCCACCGACTGTAATTAATGCAAATTGACTACCCACCAGTGGAAATATGTTGTATGAAGACTCATTTCAGTGTAGGACCTGTGGGAGTACATGGGCAACAGTCATCAGGTTTCACAATCCACTTATTCATTATTGCTTTTCAAGGGACAGGTGGGCTATGAATCCAAGAGAGTAGCAGTGCACTCAGAAAAAATAAGACTGGGGCACAAAGGAGCTGGTGTTGCCTGCAGGTCACAGGCTTTCCTAATGCAGCATGAATCTGCTGAGGCATGAGTGAGTTACTAGGAGCTGGTGTGATCAGAGCACAATGGAAACCATTCAGGGTTGATGTGGCCACGGGGAACGGAGGAGGATCACATTTAAGATTTTGCAGCATTTCATGTGTCATGGTAGTGATAGGCCAGGCGACGGTAAATCATTTTTACCCATCCTGATGTCAAGGGACCTCAAGGATGAGTCTGTCAACTGGATGAATTTACAAAATGAAACCAGAGCATACTAGAAATTGAAATGAACACACAGGAAAAAACAGCAATAGTTTGTCTGTGTCTTGTCCTCTTTCACCTCCTGAATGGTAAATGGACTTGCATTTATACAGCACCTTCCCAGACTTCTGACCACTCGCACTTTAAGGCACTCGCACACCAAGCCGATGGTTAGCCGTCAGACAGTTTGGGGCCGTCGGTGAGGGTCTGTAGGACAAATTTTTTGCAGTGTGTCCTGTACCGTCGGCTCTAGCCTGCCCATGTCTGAGGTTTTTTGGCCAATTCAGCATGTTGAATCAGCGGTGGTGCCCGTCGATGAGAAATCACTCTGATTGGCTGTTCAGCTTAAGCAAATCGATGTACGAGAAGAGTAACGGAAATGAGGAAAGCAAGCCAATGAGTAAAGTCAAGAGGAAAAACACAGAAGGCTCTTTTCAGTTTTCATCTTCATCTCATCTAATCATTCAAATACACAAATATTTTCACAACGTCACCATCTGGAATGCAGCTAAGTAAGTGGTTTGTTTCATGTACATATCATAACAACGGCTTATATATCCGCAGTCCTCATTCTTCTGGTTTCCCTTTTTGAACGATGAATACACAGTACTGCGACCTGCTGATAGGGAGAGTCATTTCATCTCATGCAGGCGCAGAATGTACGTGGTAGTTGGCCGTTGGCTATAGTCTTTGCGGCGTGTTCGAATGCAACTTTTTGGCCGAGATAGAGGCGACGCGAGGTGATGCAACTGGTGGCCTTCGTCGCCGCTAGTTCTCTGATGTCGGCTGGGTGTGTCTGGGCCTTTACACTACATGTCAACATTCACCCATTCACACACACATTCATACTCTGATGGCAGAGGCTGCCATACAAGGTGCCAACCTGCTCATCAGGATCTAATCTAAATGCTCATTCACACACCGATCAGGCAACACGTTCTAAAATCAAATCTGAACATTCCGGAATCTTAACGTAACACATTTTAAAACCTGAACTGAACATTCCAGAATTTTAACGTAACACATTCTGAAATCTGAACTTAACATTCCAGAATGGAATGGTGATGGCCATTTTCAAAGGGGTCCCTTGACCTCTGACCTCCAGATAAATAATGAAAATGAGTGCTATAGGTACCCGCGAGTCTCCCCTTTACAGACATGTCCACTTTAGAATAATCACATGCAGTTTGGGGCAAGTCATAGTCAAGTCAGCACACTAACACACTGACAGCTGTTGTTGCTGTTAACGTAACCCGTTCTAAAATCTGAACTGAACATTCCGGAATGTTAACATAACACATTCTAAAACCCGAACTAAACATTTTTGAATAGTGACATAACATATTCTAAAATCTGAACTGAACATTCCTTAATGTTAACATAACACATTCTAGAGTCAGAACTTTACATTCCTGAATTGTAATTCTGTAACACGTTCTGAAATCCGAACTAAACATTCCGGAATTGTAACGTAGCATGTTTTAAATTCCAAACTGAACATTCCGGAATTGTAAATCCCAACTGAACATTCCGGAATTGTAATGTAACACGTTCTAAATTCCAAACTGAACATTCTGGAATTGTAACGTAACTTGTTCTAAAACCTAAACTAAACATTCCAGAATTTTAATGTAAAACATTCTAAAATCTGAAATTTACATTCCGGAAATGTAATTCCGTTACACGTTCTGAAATCCGAACTAAACATTCCGTAATTGTAACGTAACACGTTGTAAATTCCAAACTGAACATTCCGGAATTGTAAAGTATCATGTTCTAAAATCTGAATTTAACATTCCGGAATTGTAATTCCGTAACACGTTCTGTAATCCGAACTAATCATTCCGGAATTGTAAATTCCATCTGAACATTCCGGAATTGTAACGTAAATGAAAATAATCACATGCAGTTTGGGGCAAGTCATAGTCAAGTCAGCACACTGATACACTGACAGCTGTTGTTTCTGTTAACGTAACACGTTCTAAAATCCCATCTGAACATTCCGGAATTGTAACGTAATACATTCTGAAATCTAAACTGAGCATTCCGGAATTGTAATTCCGTAACACATTCTGAAATCCAAACTAAACATTCCGGAACCTTAACGTAACAAATTCTAAAATACCAACTGAATATTCCAGAATTTTAATGTAACACATCCTAAAATTTGAACTTTACATTCCGGAATTGTAATTCCGTAACATGTTCTGAAATCCGAACTGAACATTCCGGAATTTTAACATAACACATTCTAAAATCCAAACTGAACAATTCGGAATTGTAATGTAACACGTTCTAACAACTGTTTCAACACTGTCTTGCATGCTGGTGATTAAAAGCACTCAACATTAAAACTGAAGTAGGCGAGATTGGAGCAAATATGATTAAAAAAAGTTATTTTTATAAAACGGTCGCTATATCCTGACAGTAGTACATGAAACAGGTAACCTGAAAAAAATCTGCAAGATTTCACAGACCGGACAACACCACCCCTCAGAGCTGACGTTGGATCTGCTGTCCATCTGCTGTCTATGAGAGCCGGCTGTCAATCTAGTTTTCTCTCAGAACACTTGAATCACAATATGCTGAAAGGTTATTATGGAATTTTTGCCCACTGATGCCAAAAATATACTGCCTACTGCCACTTTAACACATTTCCATCCAATGCATTACACAACTGCATGTCACACTGTTACTGAGCATTTTTAATGCTACAGGTTCAAGAGTATTTGTGAATATTTTGGTTCTAGAGCTTTGAATTACAGGCCAGGTGGGAGCCGCTGAAATTCACAGTTCAACAAGTGGGAACAGATTTGAGAACAGACTGAGCCTTTCATAGGAATGGAGATCTGTAAAGAGTCGGTGAGCTTAGTAGACTGTAACTGAAGGAACAATCTTTCCTTATCCTTTTTGCACTGCTGTGGGCTGGGAGGAACATTTCGGGTTTTTTTATATATATATGCAAGTAAACAAAAAAATGACAAACTAGATCTAGAATCAAGAGGTTCCCCAATAAGCTGATAATGTGATTTAGAGCATTGCTGCTTTTGATGGACACATTTCCAATACATGAAGAGAGAAAAGTCATCTATGGGCTGCTCTTCTTGCCCCCTTTTCTCCCCACAGCTTTCCTCTAGCTCTGAATCCTCCATGGCCCCTCCGGCATGTCATGGGTTTACCTCTCAGTATACCTCCAAATGGGCGTCCTCATGTGTCTCCCCACCTCAACTGGCTCCTGTCGATGCACAGAAGAAGCAGCTCGGCTCTGACTTTTAGATCCAAGTTCAGGATCAATGAGCTGTTTCACAGAGAGTGAGTTCCACCACCCTGGGGACACCGATGTCATCCTTACACATACCGCTACATTTCACCGGTAGTCGATCACCCCTATTCAAAACATTCAGCGACACACATGACCAATCCATGACCCTTTCTGGAGGCAATGCTGACAGTACCAAGTTCACAAAGTCTTCATTGTAAAACTTGCACAACATCGTGCAGAGATTCCCAAAGCATATGATAATGGATGTGTGCACCATCTTGCCTGAAATAAAGCACGTCCCTGCTAACATCAGAGGAAATTATTAAACTTAAATTTTATTTGTTTTAATTAATTTAACTTAAATTAAACCTAGCATTATTCTTTAGAAGGGAACAGCAAAGGTGCTATATCATACAGCAAAGGTCATGCATTAAATAGTGATAACTAGTCGGCCGCGGCAGTCTGTGTTAACGGTCTGACACGGTGTTCGGGCATTAAATTACATGCCCACCGCCCCATTCGTCGATTTGCTTTTTTTTATAGAAATTAAACCCATTTAGTTAATTTTGGCGTATCAGCGGCATGTTATCAATACATAGTCGGACGACGGACGCTACAATCTGAAAGTGAAAGAGTCAAATTTCACACATGGGACAAGAGATAGTTGACAGACAATACGATTGTGGAGGATGTGGTGTCAAAGTGAAAAGCAAAAGCGCCTATTAATATAATAATCAGGGTCTGAAATTAACTTTTTTCATATCCTGCCATAATGGCAGACAAGTATTTTTTTTTAACTGCCACTTTTGAAATCTATGCGTTAAAGGGACTGTTTGTAAGAATCAGAAATGCTTGTTAACAGCAAAACCTGTCGCCGTTAAGTCAACGAAAGTCAGCATCTGTCTCGCGGTTGCTCGCTTTAAACAGACAAAACAACAATGTCACTCTATATTTCAGCTGCTTGGCAGTAATGTTAGCTGACCAGACAAAGGTCTTGCCTTGAATCACTGCCTAGTGTTGGCCTTTCCTGCTTCAGCCTCCCGACCGCGGCCGGAGTGAACAGGGAAGACACCGGCACCC
>CAKALG010043475.1:0-15897 GCA_916700815.1 Helicolenus hilgendorfi
GCTCCATGGTTACCTGCGAGACAAGAAGGCACGAGGACTCCCGGGAAGGAATGGAGTTGGCTCAATTTTAGCAATTTTTTAGGGGGCGCTATCGAGCAATTTCGTCACTTCCACACAAGAGACCCATTTTACCCATCCTGATACACGTGCCAACTTTGATTAATTTCTGAGCACCTTTAGCCCATCAAAATGTGATTCATTTGCATAAATAATAATAAGAGGAGCAATTTCAATATGCCTCGCCAACCTGTGGTCGGTGCTAAGTAATTTCTAGCCATGCAAAGGGTTTGTTGTTTTTTTTGTTGTTTTTTCGTCTGGAGACATTGACAGTTTTGAAGCTTCAAGTTTGGCATTTTGGTCATCGCCATCTTGGCTCTTTGACCGTCACCCTCTTGGTTTCAGGCTGGCACCATCTTCGTTTTTGGCAAGTACAACCGAACGCTGAATCAGACATTTTTAGGCGAACAACTATATTATAATTAACTTTAATAAAGTGAAAACACACTGTGAAAGGGTTAAAGTTCAACAACTCCCAGAATGGACAACGTAGTAGCGACCTGTCAATCACAAGGTAGCCCCGCCCTAAAGCATCCCCTGCTTTATGGTCTATCTGACTCTAAATGGGACCATCATTTACTAAATGAACATCATGCTGTATTGAAGACGACTTGAAACTAGTGATTGAGACCATAAACTCATGTTTACCATGAGAGCTGACGTCTGATGATGTGCTGATTACTACTTTTTTCATTCCTCTCCTGTCTTTCTGAGTTGCTTTTCCACCTACGTGGTGGTGCATCTTCTCCAGCAACATTCAAAAACTGAGTAGCTGGTCGCTGATTGATTCTGGCATTAAAGAAACACCACCTCTACTACATACAACATTTGGAATAGGGTAAAGAGTAATCAGTAACCTATTACATTTCAAAAGTAACCTACGTGACACTGCTCACCACACGGTTCTGTGACAACACATATAAAACCAGTCCAACTTGCTCTCAACAGATAACGGCAATGCACGAACGATGTTATCGTCCTGACAGTATGTTTTAAAGAACACAAACACATCAATCTATCTACAAGATGAAGATTCATGTCAGGTGAAGAAGAAATGCGTCAATGAATTCTGAGTAATATATTGTCTATGACTAGACAGGCTGGCACTGGTCCACTGGGGTGTTTACTCCTGCACCAACATTTCTGGCGTTACAGACTCTGATGTTGGTTTTGCCCTTTGTACTCACAGAACCACATGCCTTCACGTACACAGCATTCAAATAGACAAGACGAAAGCAAAACACCCTTTGACAACAAATACCAACCAAGAGACACTGCAAATAAGTAAAACACAAGCAAATTAAACACACAGTACAGTCATGTCAGTAACTATTCATCATCATTATTTAAAAAAAACATGGATTTTTATCAATAGTAGTTATGGCCAATGAGCCACCCTTTAATATTTACATTTGTCTAAAAACAAATAACAGAAATGTTGTCTTCTGCATTTCCTTTATTTTCCCTGCTCTACCAAAAACATACTGAAACATGAATTTTGAGTACCATTGCACACCTTTGGTATTGTTTATATATTGGGGGTCATTTTGCTTTATTCATAATAATAATAATGGTGGCATATAATGGCATATAAATGAATTCACCTAATAGCATCTGAAGGTCCATAATCAAAACTGTATGGTTAGAAGAGCTGGAAAAAATGTTCGTGTTTACACCCAGCCAGACTGATTTACTGATAACATATCAAGTCGAGATGTTCCCGTAAAACATGTACAAACTCAGAGGACAAAAGACAAGATGAAGTACAGAAACCTGTTATTCTGGTGTATGAAATGCTTTCGGTTTCTATGTGCAGTATAAATACCACAGTTGACACAGACAGCTCCAGAGTCACCTGCCGCCTGATGTCAGGTAAGTTTCATTGAATCTTTATACGTTGGAACCATTTAACTGTTTTGTATTTGGACTGCGTTTTCATCCAAATATATTGTAATTACAAAGCTCAAGTACTTTACACTGAAATTGCATGTGACCGTATCCAATCAATGACAGACTAAGGATGCTTTGTGTGTGTTGTTTCAATTGATCTGATTTGATTGCTTGATCCGCAATGTGTCCCCAAGAATACACTTCTGAGAAAATAGCAAACTAAAGAGATAATGTGTATTTTTCCACTAGGTTTGAAAGCCCATGGGGATGTCAGACCATGTCTACAATGACCACAGAAAGACCACAGCCTGCAGGTACACTCCCACTTAGAATAGTTGTATACCTACAAATAAATGCATTTTTAAAGGATTTCAATAGGACTTTAAAAATTATTATCTAGGCAAGAAATCACATGGACAGCAATAAATAAGAACATAACTAAACAGGGCCCACAGGTAGGGGAGAAATACAAGTTCTAACCCACCACTACAGACACCTGGGGCTAGGTGTAAAAACAATGTGTCTGCACAACAAACGTGCATCTTCCTTTTCCCACATATAAACTGGTATTTATAAAGGAAGAATGTGCAGTGAGAATACTCACACACTTAAGACCAGCGTACACACGGTTTTAACTGAGATAGCTGCAGGGGATATGATGAGGAGGAGGTTGAATGTAAGTTGAGAGACGGGTTACATTGTTTTCAGGTTGTTTGCCAGTTTCACTGATTGTGTTATTATTTTTGCACGCTACACAGAGTTCTGTAAAATGACAATCAAACGCACTTAAAACATAAACTTAAGTTTTAATTATTTATGAGTGATGTATTTTATCATTCTTTTTAGTTAAATTGAACCCTCTGAGACCTGACTTTACTGTCTTTCAGAGGCTCTACTGGGTTCAGTTTTAGGGCTAGAATGAAAACACAGATAAAATAGAACCTAATGAATCCATTGGTACCAACTATGTCATGCTAGCTTTACAGACATGCCCACTTTATGATAATTACATGCAGTTTTTTTGAATGCAGTATAAATGTGTTGTTATCTCCTATTCTAAAATGCTATATCTGAATATCTCTGCATACTGGGGTCCCTAAACAGTTTTGAATTCCATAAACTGGGTCTCACTGTAAAGCTGAGACTCTGGTGGATCCAATGAGCCCAACTGTATTCATGTGTGATGATGTTAGTCTCCATAGGAGACATTTCATTGACCTCACTGTATAAAATGACCTGTGGTGACCTCTAGGATAATCAATAAAAAATTCACCCCCTGTGAAAAAAGGGGAATATAGCTATAGAGACCAAAACCGTTTTTTGTACCAGGCTGTAAACACGTTTGTTTCTGCTGTAAAAAATGTTTTTTATATATGGATGTCTATGCGGATTGACTCGCTTTTGGAGCCTCAAGTGGCCGTTAAAGGAACTGCAGTTTTTGATACTCCCACATTGTTGGCTTCACTGCTCAGCACCGGAGGTTGCCGCTTGGTTTAATGTATATATATGACAAATGTAATATAGTTTAGATGTATATATGCAAATGAAAACTCTGAGGCAACAAGACACACTGCAGAGTAATTGAGGTCCCCTTACAGGTGATCCGGCTATGCAGCCATCATCAGAAGCTGAAAGATGATGCTTGACAGGGAAAGATGATGTATAACTTCCCTAAATAATTATCTCCTCCCTTCCTCTTTCTTTGCATCTTTTCCCCGGGACGCCAGTTGACACACCCGTACATTTCAGTGGCCATCGGACACTGCACGCACAAGTTAGACGTTATTTCCTGCGTGGATTGAGTGGCACAGGAATTGACGTATTGCAATTTTATTGCTACGTGGCGCTAGATAACACGCACTAAACATGCATTATGCTGCTCATTATCAAGTTTAGACCACAGAATGTAAATTTCATGTGAATCGGATGATGTTTGTCACATAATGCTGACTTCCTGTTGCCAGTAGGTGGTGCTATGACTATGAGTCAATATTGCCATTTAGATGTCCTCAGGCCTGAACTGCTATGAAGTAGGTCATGTTTGGGGCAGATTGGACCAAGTACTGTTGAGTTGCAACAGTTTGTCATTTAATGACGAATCATGTAAATTCTCCGCCACGCCACGTCAACACCGTTTCAAAAAACCTCAAGACTTGAACAACTTTTCATCACAAAGGTCTTAAGATTGTACTGACCAAATCTGAAGTTGATTGGGTAGATCTGTAGGAGTTCGTTAAAGTACATAGCCTGGAAATGGCCAAAAATACCCGAAAAAAATCACACAAGATTCAAAATGGCGGACTTCCTGTTGGGTTTAGGACATGGCCCCAAGAGACTTTTTTCTATATGTGATACATGTGTCTAACAAATTTCGTACATCTAGGTGAAACGTACTGCGAGGGCTTCTTCATTGAAATTTTGTAGGGGGTGCTATCAAGCTCTCTTGCCACACACAAGCAAAAAAAACATAAGTTAACACATTTTAACACTTTTAATGAGTGTGCCAAGTTTCGTTTGTTTTTAACCATCCTTAGCCCCTCAAAAACAACTTCCTGTTTCATGGCGAACAACGTATCGCCAGGGAAACTCAAAACCTTCGCCGTCTGTTATCATGAAGGTCTTATTTTCTAAACCAAATCTGAGGTGGATCTGGTTAACCTGCTAAGAGTAGTATGCCAAAATATATCGACTGTAACCCACTAGGTGGCGCTATGAGTATGATTCAAAATTGGCCTGTAGATTAGTTTGTGAGGCAGAGTACATCAACATGCAAAACATGACATTTCCTGTTGCCAGTAGATGGCGCTATGACTAACAGCCAAAATTTGCACGTGGATGTCGTCAGGCATGGACTTTTGTTAGGCAAGAGAAATTTGGAGCAGATTGGTTAATGTACTACAAAGTTACAGCAACTTCCTGTTTTTTGGCAAAAGGCACTTTTTCGCCGCCACGCCACGGTAAATTGTTCCATAAAAATGGAAGCTTTGAATAACTTTTCATCTCAAAGGTCTTAAGACTCTAATGACCAAATTTGAAGTTGATCGGGTTAAATCTCTAGGAGGAGTTCGTTAAAGTATAGTGCCTGAAAATGGCCAAAAAAAGACCTAAAATAACACATTCAATTCAAAATGGCCGACTTCCTGTTGGGTTTACTGTATACCTCCAGGAGGCTTTTTTGTACGTCTCAACATGATTGGTATACCTGCCAAATTTCATACTTCTAGGTGAAACCACAATGAAGGGCTCAATTTTAGCATTTTTTAGGGGGCGCTATCGAGCAATTTTGTCACATCCGCGCAAGAGACCCAAAAAATATCAACATTCTTTACCCAGTCCTGATACACCTGCCAACTTTGGTCAATTTCTGAGCACCTTTAGCCCCTCAAAAATGTGATTCATTTGCATAAATAATAATAAACGGAGTAATTTCAATAGGACTTCGCCAACCTGTGGTCGGTGCTCGGGCCTAATAATTTTCTCACTAAGTCCTTTCCAGCCATGCAAAGGGTTTTTGTTTTTTTTGTTGTTTCTTTGTCTGGAGACATTGAGATATCCAAATTTAATTTAATTTGTGCTTTTTACAGAACTGAAAAATTGCATTTAAAAAAACTTTTTGTGATTCTAGAAACAGTCTACCCGTTACATACACAAATCTCACTGCAGACAGTTTTCAACGGAACTGAATTCTACTGAAGGAATAGTCCCAACAGTCTGAGTTTATTTCATCAAATGATTGATTGTAAATTAAAAAAAGAAAAATTTACACTTTTTAAAATCCACTTGGATAGCCCAAGGCGATTTTATCTTGTGTTACTAGCCAACTAAAATTAACAAAATCTGTTTAATATTACTGTAGAAAATGCATGATTTTTAAAATTTTTTTAACTTAAATACCAAAAGCATTTAGCATAACCAGACACACTAAAGAGGGATCTGTTGTCTTTTACTGAAGTTTTTTCTTCTTTTCCTTTAGGCCTTTTGAAATTTCTCTCCAAAGTCGGACTGGAGAAATTTTATCCCAACAAGCTGACTCTTCGGTCTCTCTTGGAGATCAACAAAAACAGCATTTCTGATGAAACTGTTCAATCAGTGGAGGAAATACCATGGTGTTTTCTAAGAAAACTATTTAAAATCAATGCTGAATGCAGGAACTGTACACAATTATCAAACAATGATGATGACGACAACGACGACAATGACAACGAGGACGCCGACGACGCCGACGACTACGACAACGAGGAGGAGGAGGAAAACAATGACTCTGTAGAAGATAACAAGGTTAACCCTCTCGACCTCGTAGTAGCACTCTTCCTTTGTGCTGACAGCTTCTTGCAACAGGAAATGGCGCTCAAAATGTCAATGTGCCAGTTTTCTGTCCCAATGGTGTTGCCGCATGGCAATGGCAGTCAGAGTAGCCTGATGCTGTGGGCTCTGAGGGACATCGTCAAAGAGTGGTGTCCAAATGATTTGTCTGAATCAAGAGGGTTTGTTGAAGACAACATTATCCAAGCAGATATACCACTCTATTCCTTTGTGAGGCTGAAAAACTGTAGTCTATCCAAGTCTCAGTGTTTGAATCATGTTCTCAGCTGTGGCCAGCAGAATCACAACATGTTCATACACAGAGATATGGAAGGGGGAGCACTTAAAAGAAACATTGCAAATGGTTTGGTAGAGGTTTGTTGGTTCCTTCCCAGTGGCAGAGAAAATCTTGACATATTTCCTGAGCCATTTGCCTTAGCCAATCTGAGAGGAGACATTTGTGAGTCACTCGCACAATTCAGTTTTCTTTTTCAAGTGTCAACTGCTACCTTTGTATTCCTGGACAAAGTTGAAGAAAGTGAGCACAAGATTCTGACTTCTCTTCAAGACGTGAAGTCCAAACTGTTCCTTGTTGTCAATCACAACAAGGTGACAACTAAAGAGGATAAGATGTCTGTCAAGACAACACAGAAAGAATTAGATTTACCAAAGACCAGTGTGAAAACCAAAGACTCTAAGGTAAATGTTGCAGAGTTTTCAAAGAAACTTTGTGCAACCATCAAGACAACCCTGCAAGATGTAAAAACCACAACAAGCATTGTAAATATGTTTGACAAAGCTGTTGAACTTGGTCTGTATGTGGACGAAAGCAAAGCTGAAGAACAAAAGAAAGCAGCTGTGAAGATCATGGACGGCATTGGGGCTCAGACCATACCGCAGTACAAGAAAGAACAACTTCCTTTGCAAGGAGAGAACTGGAAAAGGTTAGCACAGTTAGAGAAGGAGGAATGTAGGATGGCACAAGCTGGTGTTTCAGGCCTTGAAGAATATAAATCTCAGCTACAGGCAGAAAAAATAAAAATTAGGAAGGAGCAAAGCAAACAAAAAATGTCCAAAGGAATGAAGCATTTCATTGAAACCTTATCCACAAGTGACAAAGAGAAAAGAGATTTTTTCCTTAAGTGGATGAAATTCCAGTTTAATGCACATTCTCGGGACAAACTGACTACGCTGCGTAACAACTTCAAAGAGCAGTGCAAAAAGAAAAATGCTAAACTTATTGCAGAGTTAGGTCAGGATATGATGGAGAGCTCTTTAGGATTAGAGCATTACATGAGAGAGATGGGACTGATCTATGAGGTTTCCTTGCAGTCACCAGGCCTTACTGATGAAATATCTCGTCTCCCTGGTGTGGCAGCTGAAATGCTGCTGGATGGATATCCTTTAGAGCTCTTGGATGGAGATGCTTCCAACATCCCAGAGAGATGGGTGGAAGATGTGCTAATGGAGCTTAACAGGAAGGTTGACAAGAGCAGACTGTTGGTACTGACGGTGTTGGGTGTTCAAAGTACCGGGAAGTCAACACTCCTCAACACCATGTTTGGTGTACAGTTTCCTGTCAGCAGTGGCAGATGCACAAGAGGAGTATTCATGCTCTTCCTCAAAGTTGGAGAGGATACACAAAGTAAATTCAATTTTGACTTTATACTTCTCATTGACACAGAGGGTCTAAAATCTCCTGATCTGGCACAACTAGAGGACAGTTATGAGCATGACAACCAGCTGGCAACCTTTGTCATTGGCTTAAGCGACATTACCATCATCAACATTGCAATGGAGAACTCAACAGAAATGAAAGATGTCCTGCAAATCGCAGCTCATGCATTTTTGAGAATGACGCAAATTGGAAAAAAGCCAGTTTGTCATTTTGTGCACCAGAATGTTGCTGGAGTCGCAGCTCATGACAAGAACCTGACAGAAAGACAACATCTCTTGGATCAACTCAATGAAATGACTCAAATTGCAGCCCAAATGGAAAAGCAGTCATCCATCCAGGCATTCACTGATGTGTTGGACTATGACATAGAAAAAAACAACTGGAACATCCCAGGACTCTGGCACGGGACCCCACCAATGGCACCAGTGAACACAGGTTACAGCGAAGCTGTAGCAGATTTAAAGCAAAGTCTTCTGGAGACAGTGAAAAGAGACAGAAGCCATAATGCTTCACAGATCCCAGAGTTTCTAGTATGGATGAAAAGTCTCTGGAAAGCAGTCAAATACGAAAACTTCATCTTCAGTTTCAGAAACACTCTTGTGGCTAATGCGTACAACAACCTTTGCAAAGAGTTCGGTCAGTGGGAATGGGAGTTCAGAAGAGAGATTCTCTCCTGGCAGGCAGAAGCAGAGACAGAAATCTCAAATGCTGAAAATGAATCTCAGGTGGATACTTGGAGCAGACTGGTTGAATCAAAAAAACATGAAGTGTCCAAAAAAATAGCAGTCGAACAAGATAAAATGGAAGAGAAACTCAGCAACTACTACAAAAAGAAAGACAAACATGTGAATCTGATAGAGAAATACAAAATTGACTTTTTCAAAAGTATCAAACACCTTGAAGAAGAAATCAATCATTCTGTGTGTAATAAGTTGGACTGCGCCCTTGAACTAAAAATTAGTTCAAAGAAGGCTCAGGACATACAGGGGAAATGCAGAGGCGTGATTGAAGAGCGGGTCATGAAACTTCTGAGTGACTGCAAAGAAAACTCCACACTGTCTGATGCACAGCTGAAAGATGAGTTTGACAAGATGTGGGCTGAAGCCACTAGAGATGTGCCTCGTCTGAAAGAACAAGACATACCTACAAGCATTCTCAACCAACTGAGAAAACATTTCTCAAAAAGGAATGTAAATGAGAAATTGCTAAATATTGACACACTAAAGGAAATTGGTAAAGATCAATTTAAGGCCAGAAGTGACCATGTTAACTCCCTTGGGAAGAAGGTTACACGTCTGTGGAGGGGAAATTTACAGAACTACAGCGACAGTGTCATTGAGACTTCCACACAGTTTGTTCTTGATAAAACAAAGACAAATAAGGATTACGAGGAATCTTTCACAATGGATCTTCTGGAGAAAATAGATGAATCCCTTATCAAGAACTATAAGAACTACGGAACAAATACACAGTTTGAGATTGACCTGAAACTTCACATTTGTGGCATTGCCTCGAGGGAATTCCTAAAAATGCACCAAAAATTCATCTCAGAAATGGATCCTCGAATTAAGCTGGGAAAGTTCAAGGATGGGTACTCATCAGACTTTATTGGTTTATACAAACTGAAAGCCCTTGAACTAAAAATGAATTCAGAAAAGGCTCAGGAAATACAGGGGAAATTCAGAGGCGTGATTGAAAAGCAGGTCATGAAACTTCTGAGTGACTGCAAAGAAAACTCCACACCGTCTGATGCACAGCTGAAAGATGAGTTTGAAAAGATGTGGGCTGAAGCCACTAGAGATGTGCCTGGTCTGATAGAACGAATGGATCCTAAAATCAAGGATCAGTACTTGTCAGTATTTATTGGTTTATACAGACAGATAGATGATGATTGCAAACGCAAAGCAACTCAGTTTGTCAGACTCTGTATCAAACCTGCTGTTGAAGAGTACATCAGTAGATCTCTGGGAATAGACATTGTGGAGGAGATTTTGACAAGTTCCCATTCAGCAGAGTACAGTTCCCGCTCCTTTTTCCAGTACACCATTCAGGAAGAGTTGCTGCAAAAGAAAGACTTTGAGAGTTTTGTCAAGTACATTCAGAAGTATGAAATATATGTGAAGGATTGGATATTTCAGCATATCCTGAAAATCATGTTAGAAGACAAAACTTTGTGCAAACTGAAAAATAAGAATCTGCAAATCATCACTGACAAAATAACAAAAGCAATAGAACAGGCCACAAAAGGAAAGGATGGCATTCAGCTGCCAGATAACAAGGAGAGCATCACAGAGCTCATCAACAACATGCGCAAATATTTGATCAAAGACATCTCAATGTCAGAGGAGGCTGAAAAAAGCACCTTGTTTAAAATCCAGTGCACATGCCATCCGTTTATAAAGAGCCTCAATAAGTCTTTGAGTGAACTGAAGGAACAGCTGCAGGAGGAATTATCAAACTCTGAAGACATCACTGAGACTCTGAGCAAACTTCCAATCAAACCACAAGATGAGCTTTTCAAGCGAGTGTTTGGCTGTGGACAACAATGTCCATTTTGTAAAGTTCCTTGTGAGGCTGGAGGCAAAGAGCACAAGCAACATCATGCAGCTATTCATCGGCCACAAGGTCTTGGTAGTTACAGGTATCACAACACCAAGAAGCTGGATGAAACACTGTGTACAACGTCCGCGCAAAGTAAATCTTTATTCCGCAACTCAGACACTAAAGGGAAGTGGCATCCTTACAAGGACTACACCAAATACTATAAAGACTGGGACATTCCTCCTGACCGCACCATAGAGGCATCTGACTACTGGAAGTATATCCTGGTTCAGTACAATGACAAATTTGCTCAAGAATTTGATGCCAAGCCAGCTGATGTGCCAGAGAGCTGGACGAACATCACAAAGAAACAAGCTCTGAAAGGATTAAAAGATGCCTTCAACATAAAGTGAACAATGGACAGTCCTGACAAATGTCTCTGAAACAAAACAACGTCTAAACATGGAAGAGTTTTTCTACTACAAATGTACAGAGATGACCAAAAGGAAATGAGGACTGAACACGTTAGAGCATTCAGCAAAACAATCAATCAAATGAAACACAGATCAATACTGTTTAAAAGTGATCAACTTGGCTGCACTAGTCTTCAGCCTAATTTGAGAAGTAAAGTCCATGACAGATCAGCCTAATTTGTAACCGACTTTGTGGTTCAAACTCAAACAACCAGCTGACAGTGAATGCTGTGGCGTCCTTTGGTCTGATGAACATGGTGAATGACAAACGATGAGTTGAACAAAGTGCAGAGGAGTTGAAAAGCTGGAAACAGTCAGGTTAGACTTCAATATTTGATATACTACTACTTTTCTTTATGTTTTGAAGATTACAAATGTTTTCTTGTATCAATCGGCCCTCAAGCACAATGACTGGTGTGAGCACGATAATGATGTTGACAAAGATTAAGAAAATTATGATGTACTACAAAGATCATTTTAAAAAAGAGATCATGTGTGTTTTTTACCTTTATTTGGTTTATGATCTTCAGAAATGTTTTCTCTTTTCAAGATGCTGTGTGCTGATGTGTATGATGACTTGTGTGCACACTTATGACGACTCTGTTTTTATTTTTATTTGTTCATACTTGTATATGGCTTTGTGCATTGTAACCGAAGTGCACAATAATGATGATGTCAATGATAATGAGGATTATCTACAAAGACCATGTGGGGAAAAAGAGATGTTTTGTAATGGATATATCAGCATGAGTTCTTCATTGTTTTCTAAAAACGTTCTAAAAACATGTTTTGCAAAGAAAAACAAAATGTATTGTGTAATTTGATACCAGTCAGTGAGGAACAAATAATGATACAACTGACTGTTGGTGATGACTTGCTTTGTTTTTTACTTTTAAATACTTACGTTTTTTATTGTTTTTCTTTTTAAATCATGATATGTTTAACAAACTAACAACTATTAACTTGTGTGTACCAAATGATGATGTAGTTCAAAGACCATGTGATGAGATTGTGTTTTACTTTTATTATTACTTACTTCACTATTTGTATTTGTATAGTTTCGTTTCTCAACAGTTTTTTGTAAAATGTAAACTTTGCTGTTTGCTTGGAGAGTACGTAAACCAGCATTAGCTGGACTGTATGCATGCTAACACTGTGGCATCCTTTCACACGTTGTTAATGATTAACGATTATGATTTTCATCCTTTCAGACAGATGGTGATGTGTTGAACGCGTATCAAAGAAGTTAAACGTGTTCTTATTGTTTTATTTGTCATTTTGTGATGACGGCTGCGTCCACAATGACTTGTGCTAAAGATAAAGATGCTGATGTTGTTGACGATGATGTTGAAGCACAACGGCCATGATAATATTTCATCACTATTTTTACTGTTTTCCTTCTAATAGGTACAACATGTTTACCTTTTGATATGTATTTGATAACAGTCAGTGAAGAATTTAAGAAATGTGTATGTTGATGTAACTGAATTTGTTGTTCATGACTAAACGGTCTAAACAAGCCAACAGCAGAGAAATACTGAGAAGATGAAAAAGTTGGAAGCTATGTCATATCTGTTAAAACTTTCTTTTTTGATTTTTGTTGATTGAAAATGTTTATTTCTTTTTTCCTTTTTTTCAAGTCAACAAAAAGTTATGTGCATATTATAATGGATATTGATACTGATGATATATGCTCAAAGATCATGTGAAAAAAATGTTTTGAAATAAACTTTTAAAAATGCTTTAAGTCACTTTCGTCAGTTTCAAATTCATCAAGTTTACAAATATTGGGTTTAACGTTTTTTTCTACAAATGTATGTATTTATTCAACACCAGTTATTCATTATTAAAACACAGCAGTCTCAACACACGGTTAGATTTACACTGTGTCCAATCAGGAGGAAGTATAATTGTATGAGTGGTATAGGAGAGGGGGTATTTTTATATGCAAGAATACTGCATCTCTTACATTTATTACATTTGTGGTGCTCACATCATTGAAAAAATTACACCCTTAAAAATGTCTCATGTCTTCCTAGAAAGTCCCCAGTTACTCTGGACAATCCACATGACCGTACGAACAGCTGACAGTGAATCCAAGAAAGAAGTGCAGTGATACCATTATGTAATTCAGCTTTCTGCCACTTGTGGGCGCAAGAAATCAGAGACTACAATCACATGAATGTGTCAGATCCCACAGCAGGGAATCACTGGCAGATCTGCTCACCTGTTTTAAACAAATACAACGTTTAGTTCTCATAAACTTAAAAAATGACCTGATAAGATGTTGCTGTATTAAATACTGTATGGGACGTAAAGTCTGCACGAGCACACCACTCACTTGTCACTTGAGAATACAACCACAAGGGGGCGCTCAATGCATATGAAGTCCACTATGAACAGAGGTCAGAAGCACTCAGATTTTAGAATTACTCCACAAAAAGTCAAATATAACAAACACATTTGCATAACACAATAAAACAGGAATATCTTAGCAATACTTCCCATTCCTGTTTGGATTGTTTCAGATCAAATCTTAATTAAAACACAGCGTTCTGGTTTAATCTCCTCTCCCATATGACCGACATGACTCCATCCATTCAACTAACACAGCTAGTGAGCATCGTTTAGCTCCACCGCTACAGAGGCTGGCTTCTAAAGAATATTCTTATAAGGTTCACACCAGACACTGCATATAGGAAGTGGACGTAGTCACCGTGACGTCACCAATTGGTTTGTGGACTACAGCCGTCACCATCTTGGTTTTTGGCCGTCGTCATCTTGGTTTTTGGCTGTCATCATCTTGGTTTTTGAGCGTCGCCATCTTGGTTTTTGTCCGTCACCATCTTGGTTTTTGTATGTCACCATCTTGGTTTTTGGCCATCACATCTTGGTTTTTGGCCATCACCAAGTTGGTTTTAGGCTGTCACCATCTTGGCTTTTTAGCCGTCACCATCTTGCTTTTTGGCCATCACATCTTGGCTTTTTGGCCGTCACCATCTTGGTTTTTGGCCGTCACCATCTTGGTTTTTTAGCCGTCACCATCTTGGTTTTTTAGCTGTCACCATCTTGGTTTTTTAGCCGTCACCAAGTTGGTTTTTGGCCGTCACCATCTTGGTTTTTAGCCGTCACCAGCTTGGTTTTTGGCCGTCACCATCTTGGTTTTTGGCCGTCGCCATCTCGGTTTTTTAGCCGTCACCAAATTGTTTTTTGGCCATCACCAACTTGGCTTGTAGCCGTCACCAAGTTGGTTTTCGGCCGTCAACATCTTGCTTTTTGTCCGTCACCATCTTGGCTTTTTGGCCGTCACCATCTTGGTTTTTAGCCGTCACCATCTTGGTTTTAGGCCGTCACCATCTTGGCTTTTTAGCCGTCACCATCTTGGCTTTTTGGCCGTCACCATCTTGGCTTTTGGCCGTCACCAAGTTGGTTTTTGGCCGTCACCACCTTGGCTTTTTAGCTGTCACCATCTTGGTTTTTGGTCGTCACCATCTTGGTTTTCGGTTTATAATACTGTAAAATACATCGCTTTAACTGTTTCATACTACATTTACATACTACTGAGGAACGTAGTTTGCAGGATGTACTGTATGCTGTATACTGCGTTCATCAGTAGGACTGTATGTAGTCGGCGGTTTCTCGTCTTGGCTTCTGTAATGAAACGGGGCTGAGGAGAACCAGCTGAGCAGAGTTGTTAATCCTCAGCACACACAGATACAAACATGAGCTCATCAGTTGCAGAGAGGAATGCTGCAGATTTGAAGAAGGAACAGGGCGGCGGTGGGAGCCACTCCTCTGAGGGTTCATCGTATCCTCGCAGTGGGAGGAGGATCCTGGTTTCAGTGTCACAGTGACATCACCGTTTAGAGGGACAGACGCAGTAGAGGAACACTTTTCACTAAAGTAGAACGTAGCTGAATCATAGAGGGAAATATATTACAAGTAAAGAACGTAATATTTTATGATCTTACCTCACTCTAAAAGTAAAAGTCAGTGAATTCAGCACTAAACATGAATGGTGAGGAGTAAAACATGTTCCTCTGAGTGGTGAAAGTGGCAGAAAGCCAAAAACTGTACTCAGGTAAATGTTCTTAATTACCTCCCAACACTTCAGAGCGACATCACTTTTCATGCAGCGCATCCAGAAAGGCTGCATTCCACAGCTTCACTCCTCCTCCTCCTCGTCCTCCTCCTCTTCCTCCTCCTCCTCCAGCCTGAACACACAACAGTGAGAAGCAGCAGTGACCATCAATGAACCTGAGGGACGCTTGAACTAACAGGTGAGTGTGATGAATGACCCGCTAACCCGGTTGGACTCCCGTTGATTACTGTCTGTGTGAATAATCTGAACGAGTCGGTTCATCGAGAGAAAGAGGAAGAAGGGTTTGATTATTGATTTGTGTTTCTAATGTGAAGCAGCAGTTGACTTGTTTACTATGGTTTATTAATCTAAACTGTTTAAATCTAGCATGTATCTCGGCTTAATTTGAAACTAGTAAACCTGATGAATCCATCGGTACTGACTACGTCATGCTAGCTTGTCGTGAAGGAGGTTAAATAACGCTACGAACTTGGGTTACATTTTGGAGAGGACAAACTGTCATGTCCGTCTTCAAAGGGGTCCCTTGACCTCTGACCTCCAGATGTGTGAATGTAAATGGGTTCTCTGGGTACCCACGAGTCTCACCTGTGGTGACCTCTAGGATAATCACAGCCTCATGAAACTCTACAGCCACAAACTAGAGACCTAGAGCATTCAGAGGATGGATGGATCAGACTAGAGACCTAGAGCATTCAGAGGATGGATGGATCAGACTAGAGACCTAGAGCATTCAGAGGATGGATGGATCAAACTAGAGACCTAGAGCATTCAGAGGATGGATGGATCAAACTAGAGACCTAGAGCATTCAGAGGATGGATGGATCAAACTAGAGACCTAGAGCATTCAGAGGATG
>CAKALG010043476.1:0-45218 GCA_916700815.1 Helicolenus hilgendorfi
TAGCCAGTGGAACACGCTCACATGCATTAAAAGCATGTGCGGCCGGCCCGGCTATGTCAGCAAAGCACGGAGAAGCTCGGATTACAACACCCAGAGGGAGAGTGACTTCATTCTCTGCTCAGGTAGACATTACTACACTATATCTTTACATAGCAAATAGTTGTTTGCTGCTATATTAACGCTCTGGATGTCGTATAGAGAATCTGTAAAGTTGTTTACTTTATCAATGAGCTGTACATTATAGAATTAATAAATTGGACTCACAACTTGTATTATTGCAGTCAAACGACCCATGTTGTGGAATATTTTCTTTTGAAAATGAGAGTGCTTTATTATCTATATCTATAAAACCTTGGGGAATCAGGAGTAACTCACTGTCCCAATTTATGACCTTTAAATACTGTTTTACTGAGCAGCTCCCTGAATTAAAAGTGTGTGAAGCTGGAAAACCAGAATTTTGTGCCAAATAGTGGGTGAGATTAAGCGATCGTAGTCTAATCATAGGCCTTTGATTTTTTTTTTCCTATTTCATGTTTGCATCATATAAAAGTATCACTCACTTCTCTAATTTTGCTCTTTGTCATTTCCAGAATTGGCCCGTCTGACTCTTATTAAGCCTAATAGGGTATGATTAATGCTGTCAGCATCCTTTTAAGCATCATTTTATCACCGGATCAGAGACTAATTTAATATTTCAATCACATCTATGAGTGCCAGCACTGAAATCTGCATCACTTTCTCCTGAGTCAGTCAGGTCACATCCTAGCATCATGTGTTGGACGTTTGTTTGTGTCAGTTGGTGTGCATCGGTTTTGTGTTTGTGAGTGCCTGAGTAAATATGTATGCAATGCCCAAATCCATAAATGCATACGTTCAGCATTTGAATTATTCAATTTACAGGAGGTTTGGAAAGTGCTATTATCTATATTTTCAAACTGCTGATGGCAGCGGCAACTTTTTTCTGCATCTTCAAGAGGCCATTTCATAAAACAAACACTAATCTAACAAATGGATGCCATTAGCCCCGTGCATGTCGAGATCAATCTCACAATTATCCTTACAGATGACTGTTATTAAGCTGAGAGTGAACGGATGGTTTAAAAAGAGAGAGTGTGGAGAGAGAGAGACCCTCTATTGAATCTTGCCTGACCGAGAGTCGGCTTAATCAGATTGCAGAACAAGCAAGTACGGTCACTCAAGCGAGAAATTGTTTTGGGCGCATCGCAGTAGAGGAATCGTTTAATGTGCCAGGATTCTCGCTGCTTTCGGTTTAAATGATTGCCACTGTAAATCTGTCTCTCTGTGTCTCCACATTAACAGTTTGTGTATATTCTATCGTCCCCATTATCCTCCCTAAATACAATATGCAATATGAGCTTCATTGCTCAGGTACAGTACATGCTCTCTGCTAGCTATAGATCTTCACCTAATCCAATTTCAGTGCTCCGACGGAACAGATCGAAACTGAGAAATAATAGTTTTGGTTTCACCATGCTGGTGCTGACGATGCATTTGGACCCGAGTGCGCAAAGATGAGCCTCATTGAGCCGCAAATTTAAACACAAATGTAAGTCAATTCTCCAGATGGCCTGATGCAATCTCTACGCGCTAACTGTTCTGGATGAGTAAATTAGAATCGAAACTCTATTTTATGCTGTCTCCATGAACCAGGTTTATGAGCATGATGAGTGGAACCTCTCTAAATCTTTTTGATCTACTTCTGGTTGTTCTCCCAGTTGTTTTTGCCTCAAATCCTCTGGAGCTATACGTACGACACCCTACTGTACCTTAACCTGGCGTCAGTGGGTGTTCATTATAGTAGGACTGTGTATTGGCAAGAATCCCGCGATGCGATACATATCATGATACAGGGTTACGATTCAATATATTGCGATACTGTAAGCAAGGCGATATGTTGGGATTTCTTAAATCAAATTTTAGGAAAACTGTCATAGTATAAAGAACCCACCACTATATGCATAAAATCAGAGTAAAAAAAATACTTTTTATGCAAACACTTTCTCACTCCCAACTCTTCAAATACCAGCGCTTGGTCTAGTGTACCTCAGCATCGGAGATCGACGCACAGGGTATCCCTCTTGTATTACTTTTGGACAGACCAGGGATGGGGTGTCAATATACGCTTGATATGCATAGTGTCCTTTCAAAATAAACTTCCGTTTTCACAGAAAGTTAGGTTTAGGCAACACAACCTCTTAGGTAGGGTTAGGAAACGGTCGTAGTTGACGTTAAATTTTTTTTATATTTTCTTACACTTCTACATTATATCCATTTTGCGTTTATCGGAGCATGTGTGTGTTGATTATATCCCCCCCAAGGGTCCAAGAGCACGCTGGAGATGTGTGTATTATACTTATCAAGCAGCATACATCCTTTCCACCCATTTCTCTGTTGTACTCCCCCTCTTCTCTCCATCTCTCTCTCAACTTTTGCCCTGTATAAGTAAAAAAAAAAAAAAGGAAGGTGAAACTCTCAATTTTTAAAGACACCCATTCATTGTTTTGTCTGCACTATTTCTGACACCCTCCCAAGGGGATTAGTATTGACTGACTCTCATATGAGCAGCATCTATTTTCAGGCAACAACGAAGCAGAGATCAGTCAGAAACACTGGTTTAAATTTCTCCGTAGCGGTCATTATCCTGAAGTCACATGGGAGCCAAATTTTTGGGGGAAAGGTGGAATCACTCAACGTGTCATATGTGGAGTTTCTAACGATGAACTGTCCCCTCAGGTCAGCAGACTGTGGTGAGGAGGTAATGATCGCCTGTTGGTTTTTCCATTTTAAATGGAACCCACTACTATACACCCTCTCTCTATTTCTCTGCCCATTTCAGCACCAAACTCATGTACTTTTTGACTCTGCCCTCAGGTGGCTTACAGGCAGGAGGGAGGAGGAATATGAGAGGAAGAGGAGGAGGGGGGGAAGACAGAGATGGAAGGAGGGAGAAAGTGAAAGGCTGGAATCAAGAGATGGATGGTACTATGAGAGGGAACCAAGGAGAGACAAGAGAGGAGCGATGAAGCTACAGATGAATGTGAAGGACCATATTTGTCTTAAATCATATCTGCAGACACTGATGTCACATCCTCTCTAAAGGTTACAGACAAAAAAAGAGAAACGATCGGCAGCTCAGACGATATATTAATGCTGTGGTTCATCTAATCCACAAGTGTCTTTCTCACTATAGTTTATTACCTCTGTTACAGCTAGAACCAAATGGGATATAATTATCCATATGTTCTTTATGGACACGGCCCAAGTTTACAAGCTGTTCATAAATGATGATATAAGACACTATATAAGACATAAACAATGAGATAGAAGAAGATAAGTTTCTTTTCTCTCTTTTTTTAGAATATGAGTTTGTATTCCTATGTTCGCGGTAGGGCTGTCAAAGTTAATGTGATAATAACGCAATCAATATTTTGAAGGTTGTAGCGGGCTCACTTTTAAAGCAGAGTGAAGATACTGGCATCATACGAAGCTAGAAAACCTCAGGAATCCATACTGTCATACTAGCTTGTTGTGAAGGAGGATAAATAACACTCAAAGCTTTGGGGAGGAAAAACTAGCATGGCCATTTTCAAAAGGGGTCCTTTGACCTCTGACCTCAAGATATGTGAATGTAAATGGGTTCTATGGGTACCCACGAGTCTCCTTTTTACAGACATAACCACTTTATGATAATCACATGCAGTTTGGGGCAAGTTATAGTCAAGTCAGCACACTGACACACTGACAGCTGTTGTTGCCTGTTGGGCTGCAGTTTGCCGTGTTATGATTTGAGCATATTTTTTTATACTAAATGCAGTACCTGTGAGGGTTTCTGGACAATATTTGTCATTGTTTTTTGTTGTTAATTGATTTCCAATAATACATATATATATACATTTGCATAAAGCAATCATATTTGCCAACTCCCATGTTGATAAGAGTATTAAATACTTGACAAATCTCTCTTTAAGATACATTTTGAACAGATAGAAATGTGCATTTAATCATGGACAATCATGTGATTAATCGCGATTAAATATTTTAATCGATTGACAGCCCTGGTTCGGGGACATTAAACCTAAAAATAAACATGGTTTGTCCATGCCCTCTAGAACAAATCATAGAAGTGTTTACTGATCTGACGCCATAACAAAGAGGAGATCATACATCATGTCATAAACACTACCTAAACATTTTTTTGACACTACACTGAATGCCTAAAATGCTTTAGCCAGCAAAAGTGACAGACTGAATATGACTATGAGGAGATGTGTGACTACAATTTTAAAGTGGTTTGACTTGGAAATGTTCAAGGACTATTTCAAAAAGCATTCGGCTTAATTAACAGTGATGAAATAAAATAAAAAACCCTGATACAGAATAAGTTGTCCAAGTTTACAAAAGCACTTAAATGATGAATTTGAACACTGAATTTCATTAAAAAAAAAAAAAAAATCAGTTCCACAGCAGCAATGTTTTAAATAGAACTACTAATGCATTTAAACATCATTATCTTAATTACTGTGCCTATCAAATGATAGATGTTGCAAATCACGGTCAAGTTAATATTTAATATTTCTCTTGGACTGATTTTCTCTGGGCTGTAGTATCATTTTAATAGCTGTATGGTGGTGATGGTGTTCGACTCTCATGAAACCTTGCAACACAAGCTTCCACCTGTGACCTCTCCACCTCACTTTAATTTCATCTTCAGAAAAAAAGTCCCTCTCAAAAAAATGATGCATGACTACCAACTGCGATCCCAGCCAATGTGAGAACAGCAGCAGCAAAACGAGATAAGAAAAGAAGTTGAGATAAAGATTTTAATAAGATTAAGCGCTCTATTTTCATGAACCCTGCGGTGCGGCTCAGATCGCAGTCAAGTGTGTCCTGCCCAGTCTGTCGGAGGTGTGCCGAGCGCAATCTTAGTCATGCCACTAACATGGCTAAAAAACATAAAATGCTCTTTTGGGTATTTCTTTTTAAAGCAAACTAAAGGAACAGTGAGGTCATGGTAGCTGACAACAGCTCCTAACCCACCTGACACCTAGAACTGATGGGTAGGCTACAACCAAACTATACTGCTCCAATACAAAACCCATGTTTTCATATTTAACTGCTAATAGACAACAGTTTCTGAAATTGGTCCAATATTGAGGGAGAGCGCTGTAGATGGCAGCTGCTCACAGGCTGCAATATGGTGCTATTGGGGCAAGCTGGCAGCGTCATTTACGTCCACTAAAAGTGTGTTTTTTTGCCATGACAGGGTCTGATTGTTATTATAAGTGTCTGACAACATTATGGAAAGAGTCTCGCTCAAGGAGAAGTCTCGTTCTGAAATCTGGCGAGTTGACGTGCTACCAGAAAACAACGGTGGAATAGTGGAATACATCCATAGTGGAAACGCAAGTGCCGGCCAGGCAGTTTGTTGTGTTGGAGTACAGAAACTGTAACTTATTGTTATCTAAAAGATTTTCATTTAGATGATTTCGACAATGTGGATGAGGTCTTTGAATAAAAACATTTTTGAGCCCGAGTATACGGATATTCAGATTTCACAACCACACTTCCCCTTGAGTGGACACAATAAACAGACCAGATCAAGAGAAAGGTAAGAAAAAAGGTTTTATTTCTCTGTATGGTCCTTTCCATAATGTTAATAATACCAATCTAAGTCTGTCAGTGGCAAAAACAAACACTTTTAGTGGACGTAATGTTACATTGACTCACTTGCCCTCGCAGCTTGTTTCACGGCTGCTGTCTACAGCGCTCTCCCTATATTGGTGACTTTAATTGCTTGTAGGTAACATTTTCATTTCAGCAAGCTCTATATGCCAGGAATAACACGCACACACACAGTCATACTTGCATACACACAGAGAAACAGTCATGAGAATGAATATGCATTCAGAAAAAAAAGTACATTTGCTGACACATGCATCTTTAATTGCCATGAATAATAATGACCCTTGTTTTTCACCTTAAGAACTGACCTCCCTTTTCTCAGAAATTGTTGTCCCTATTAGTCAGTTAGACACAAAAAACATGGGAAAATAGGGACCAGGTTGAAAAAAAAGTGAAGTTACCCTTTAAAGCTCAGTGGTGGGGACTCCCCCAAGCAGCTCTTACTAGTGAAGAGGATGACAGAGAGAAAGAGCTGGACTTTGTACTCACCAGTGGGTACAAATAATGGATAACGAGAATGTCACTCTAACTCCACCACAATCAGGCAAGTGGGACTCCATTACACAGCTGGGCTGTCCAAGCCTGAGTCCTAAAGTCACAAGGAATTAACAAGATGTCTTGCAGTACCTATAGTGCCTCTGGGATAGGTCAGCTCCTTGGGGTTATTGGAAGAAGGTCAAAACTTTGGAGAAGGGAGCTGCATGGTTCTTTGGGAAAACCTCACAGCCACTATAAAAACACAGCAGGAGGAGGTCAATGAGACAACAAAAGTAAACACCATTGAAGCAAATATATATATATATATATACTGTATATTGACTGGGATTATTTTTTATCTTTCTTCTTATCTTTCTATTCCAAACCGCCGTGCCGTTGTATCAGTCAAAATTGAGACAGGCAAACCTGTCTTATTAGCATAATAAAGGTTATCAGAGACAAACGCATAATCCATCATTGTTGAACCTGGGTATTAAAATGTCACACTATTTCTGTAGGCCAATTTAGACAATTTTTGGAAGCAATGTAAATGAGCAGTGAAGTATCTCTGAATTGACATAACACTTAAACTACTTAGATGGCTGAAATTTACTCAGACAGTAATTTAGGCAGAGACAAAAATCTATTTGAAATACTGTTTGATTAAAGGATCAGTGCAAATTGGGGCCATTCCTTGCAAGACCCAGTGAACTACAGTGTTACTGGATATATGGGTTTATAATAGTAACAAAATAAATCAGTAAAAATGTACTATTTGATGAAACAATAGCCCTTCTCAGGACGATGCTTTTGAGGATGCTCTCTACATGTATCCAGGAGCACGATAAAACCAACAAGGATATTCAGAATTGACGACTGGCAGAAGATCATTTATCTAAGACTGCAATACTTAATATCAATTGTGCAGACAACATTAGCAGGTGGTTTAAATAATACCATGCTTTACCGCTTTTTGCCTACCATAAAGCAATAAAATGCAAGCATCATGGGAATAACGGTATCCCCCAAATGTCTCTGGCCAATCAGATTACTTGGCTGAAAAACCTAATGAATGAGAAAACAACTCAGATTCGCTGTATACGGTGCAAAAGAGGAATCCAATAGCGGATATGGGAAAAATCTGAGTGGGGCTGATAACTTTTTGTCTGATAACTAACAATATCGATCCATTCAGCAACCTGAGCTGATTGAGCTGCACACAAGCCTCGACATGTCTGCAGGAGGGCAGGAAATGAGCGGTCAAGGTCAAGTTTGACGAGGTGATTTATTTCGAATTTAATTTTTTATTTTTAATTCAGTGTGTTGTTGTTTGCTTTGTGCTGTGCCAGCTACCTTAATTGCTGTTTGCTTCCAAAAATAACTAAAGGAGCAAAGGAAATTGAGGAGGCCAAATGCTCTCCATCTAATGTTTTCTTCTTGGCTTTCACAGGAGACCCTCATTTCAAGAGGGTCTGGCTGCATTGCAAAGAGAAAACAGCCGTGACAGATGTCTCTCGAGAAGATGGAGTTTACTCTGGAGTGAAATCAAGTGAACAGCCAATCTTTAGTCCAATATAAACACACTGGCGGCCCACAGAGAGCTGATGATTAGAATGGATGTCCAGCACCACCACAGGCATAGATTGGAAAAATACCAGAGGATATATCTGCATTTGTACATATTTTGATACATGGCATCATTAAAGAGCCCTCAGTCTTTGTGCTTTACACTGAACTCCTCCAGTAATACTTGATTTAGCTTGTTTGATAGACATGATCTTAATATTTGATAGGGGCTTAATATTTGACCTTTGACTCTGTTTCAAAGAAAATGTTTCACATCAATTCATAAATCCGTTACTAAATTTGTGTGTAAAGCTTGGCTAAAAGCTCAAGATAACTGTTTTTACTAAAGTAAATTCCAACACCCGCAACTAAATGAGCACACAGCAAAATTGTCATTAATTAATGTCATTATGAAAGCATAGTCACTCTACGACCAAAACTCACTGAACCATTAGCAAAAAGCAAAGACCTTCACTTTATACAGTCGTAACCATAAATTATGTCTTTCCTTTACTGTTCTGTGATCAAAAGTTGTGACCATCTGAGAAGTTTAAAAGCTAGTTTTCAAGTGACAATTTATGAAATCAGGTTGCACTAATGACCGTCTTTTCAGGTTCACAATTTTTCAAGTCTCACTTAAAACAACAATACTTGTGTGCTTACATGTGCAATAAAAGACTTTGTGGGCCCTGTAATCACGACTCCCGTCTATAATGACCGTGTAGAGATCCCTTCCTAATATGATTCTAATTCAGGTAATGTGGCACAAAATCAACAGTCCTCATTCTCAGCAAAAATACATTTTAAAGTTCAACCAAAGCTAATACAAGGCTTCTACCGGAGCTCAGCAAGAATACACTGTTCGGGGAAACTAACACTAACGAGGACATTATGCACTAAAGGCTGTAACTTTATAAGTAGGCTAAGTTTCACCGAACAGCTGGCACAACTGGCTCCTGATGAAGAGATCCATGTGAGAGGAAGTGCTCCACAATGAATGTCAAGGCACAAAGGACTTCTGCACACTGTTAGGCTCCAAATAAATAGTTTATTTCTCTCTTCAAGGCAACATTTTGATCTAAAAGATCTTCCCCAGGCCCACAATGAATTTCAGAAATTAATTAACTTAGATAATGAAGTCTTCACACCTTTCGCAGAGCCTGCTCTCTATATTGTCATACATTGCCTACCACAACAAGTGTGCAAAGTTCTGGTACTTTGTGATTATGCAATATTTGCAAATTAATTCCCTGAGGTGTCACGTTTGTTTTTCAACCTCACTGTCTTTCCTAATCTCTCTTTTCCCCTTTCCCATCCAGCATTATAATTGGTCTAATAATGGCGTAAATGACAGCCTGTGGCTGGGGCTCTGCGCTCCTTCTATTCAGTCTAAGGCAGCGCTTCCACCTGTCATAGATTTCCATTATTCATTGTAGGGAGAACCGATCGTGCTCTCTCTGCAGGACCCTTCTGCAGAGATCATCTTTCGCTCTGTTTGCTCTCTTTGTTCAAATCTGTTTCATTCTTTTTATTTTAAGGAAACATTTAGAGATTAATAAAAGACTAAAGGCTAATTTTCATTTTTATGTATTGTTCTAACTAAATTTGCTCCATTTAAAGCAAGTTTACTGCAAGAGAATAAATAGTCTGAAAAGTCATCTTCCTCTCAGCTGTGTTTACATCCCATTGGTTATTACAGGATCCAAACAAATCCACTGATGACCTTTAGAGGGATATCACTGCACATCAATAATAACATGAGCATGCACAATGGGATTATGCCAGAGAAATGACAATATAACAAGCATCACCTCATATTTATTATAGCAGAGGCTGCTGAATCTTATCGCTGCAGGGTTTTTTCAGTTTCAACCTCCTCGGGAAATCTCACTTCACCTTCATAATGCTTAACCCCAAATACAATTATATTTATTAGATTAATTGTTTTGCGATTCCTGTATGTGAATGATTGAAAACTGTAAGTATGAGACATTTTTCAATCCTTGACACAAGCAACACAGAGATAGAAACGCTTCTGGAGCTGGTAAGCCTCTGAACCACGATGCTTGACTGGGTAGAAGAGCGACAACGCAGTGAGGCAAGCAGTTTGCTATTTTTTTGTATTCCCTGTCTAACTAAGTCTTTTAGTGTGTGTGTGTGTGTGTGTGTGTGCTCGCACATCTATCTTTGTGAGGACCAATTTGAGTTTTTAAACCATCAGAGTGAGGACATTTTTGGAAAGTGAGGACATTTTGGCCGGTTCTTGGTTTTAAGTTTCAAGTTAAAATTAGATTTAGGTAAGGGTTATGGTAAGGCATTTAGTTGTGATGGTTAAGGTTATGATGAGGGGCTAGGGAATGCATTATATCAATGAGTGTCCTCACAAAGATAGAAATACAGGAATGTGTGTGTGTGTGTGTGTGTGTGTGTGTGTGTGTGTGTGTGTGTGTGTGTGTGTGTCTGTGTGTGTGTGTGTGTGTGTGTGTGTGTGTGTGTCCTTGTCCCTGTTTTCTTGTAGTGAATTTTTTTTTCTGCAAAACAAAAGGCAGCTTACCATCTCTTGGTTGGCTCCGTTGTCTGCTTGCACATTCTATCTAATTAGGCCGTCCATCTCCTCCTGAATCCTGTACATAAGCCCAAAACAAGAGATGTCACCACACACATGCACAAAACGCACAACACACAAAAGAACATCTGAATAAAATAATTCAGAAAGACCTGCAACAATGGAAGAAACAGCTAAAGCGAAGCAAGTTTTGGTGTGCCAAAAACAAATAGGTGAAAGGGCGATTAAAAAGCTACAGCTTGCCTGCTGAAAGCATACTGAGCAATATAAAAATTAAACAATGAAACATATATGCACATGTATGCACACATATTAATTGTATCGCAAGTAATAGCTCACTACTACATTTTAACAATGCTAAAATACATGTAAGGTGTTATGTGCTTCAAAGCAGCAAAAACATCTATAACAACTGTAAACACTGTTGTTTTATCAGTGGTGTAAAGATGTTGATGCTTTTCTATCAAGGCTCGTTGGCAGGAAATGTAAAAAATACAAGACAAAGACAGAAGAGGGAGACATGCCACGAGGGCCTGCAATTTCGGCAGCCATTTTGGAATAAAACCACAGACTTGAATTTACAATGGGAAAAACTGTATTTTGAAATAGAGATGATGCTACAACAAAAGTTTCACACACAACCAGCAAAGGGTACAATTTTCTCTGTAATCTATCATGCAGTGTTGGTTTAGCCCTGAGTTTAGTTTAGTTTTACTTCAGGAACACTATGAACCTTTTAACCACAAAGATAACCGTGCAGGCTGTTCTCATACACCCTAAGAAAAGTAATGCACTGTAATTCATATATATCCCATGAAATCAATTTGTATATAATCCACATAATCATGAACCAGGAAGTATAAAGAGCGACAAATGCGACGTATATATAGTTTAGAAAACATTATACATCCCAAACGTACCCGACAGAGGGGCAGAGAAAAAGTCACAAAGTCAATTCCGTCTGCTACATCAGCACCACGGACAGTTAGGCTGCTGATAATCAGAGCCATAGATTATAACTGGCACAAGCCTCAATCAGAGGATCAATGATTCATGCATTTTGATAATTTTGCAACTGCCTACACTTCTTAAATACATATCCACACTGTAGCAAAAGCTACCGTTTATCATCTTTCCAGTCCACTGATACATTTTGACAGAACAGATCCGAACACACTCACGTTAACACCATGAACACCATGCCGGATGATGTTGTCTCTCAACTCTTTTCCTCCCCACACCTCCTCCCCCACCCTGACCTCCATTTCTGCTCTCCTCCCTTCAGGCACCCATCTTTTCTCTCTTCTCCCCCCTCCAAACCCTGATCCGCCTGTCACACCATCACATCCCCTCGCAGGTCTCTTCTTCTTCCTCCCCCCTTTCCTCACTCAGTCCATCTCTTTTTGTACTCTCAGTAACTGTTCTTCTGATTTAAACATCAGATTTATCTGACACTCTGGGTCTTCCCTTCCTGGGCCCATGACTTGAATATTGCACCAACCCCTCTCCCACACAAGTCACTTCAATTACACATGGTTGTCTGCATGATTACCGAGCACAGATAGAGTATGACACAAAGCCATAGTGACAGATCACATAACAAGGGGGGAGAAGCGGCAGAGTGGGGGACAAATGAAGGTAGGGATGGTTAGAAAATGAGGCAGAAAGAGATAGAGGATGGACCAACAGAGAAATATTTGTCCCGAGGTCCTTAGAAAGTTTAAATCAGCTCTTGTTTTCGTAAAACTAATTATGATAATCCACACGGTTTGACAGTTACCTTTTCCAATTGATGAGCTTTCTGTCTCTGAAACTACGTGGACATGCACTCTAATCAGACTGAGGCAATATTCGGTTTATTGCAGCCGTCAAATATCACCTTAACCAGATTATTTTATTTGCATTAATGTCTTAATCAGAGCATATTGTTTCTGTCAATTAGCACAACAGAACATTGCCGGGGCATGTGGGACTGTGCCGGACAGCATTCGCTTCATGTCATATAGGTAGAAGAAAGCAGTTGAAGTCGTACTTGATTTTCAATATCATTTACACTGTTTGCTTGTTTCATTTGGCCCATTTGCTCCTCAATAAATGGCACGCTGCAGTTTAGTAATGCCATGACAAGTACCAAGGGAAGCACTTTATACACTCCAGTTTTGGACTGAAAATGTACAAGTTGACAAAGTAGTGCCGTAGTACCTCATGCCGAGCGCACCCAAAAAGCACCTGAGCGGACACCATCCCTTTATTTTTAGCGCCATACACAGAATACAATTTATAAGACATAAAAGCCTGTCTGTCCTTAGGTTAGGTCATGTTAGGTAATTATACAATCTTGTTTTAAAGTTAGATCTACGGGTCATTCTCTATCAAAGTTAAAGTTTAACATACATGGTTAATATTCAACTTATGATAATTTTGATACCCAAATGGGGACTGAAGCTGGTTATCGGATATATGGTTATATAACTGATAGAGTGTCTAATCATTAACAAATGTTCTAAAGCTCTGTCACCAGTTGGTCATCCACCGCAGCCACAATGGAAAAAAGATCCTGTGCACTTTGGCCTTAAGCATCACATAGATGTAAACTCATTGAGATTAAAATCTCTTTTCCTTGAGTGACCGGGCCAAGAGGGCAGCACAGACATTGTTACAACACTAAAAAACAATACTAAGCAGACAAATACAACAGTCACACACCAAAAGTGAACAAGCATGACATCCACAACGGTATCCAGTATCCAGCTTCTTTAGGCACTGGTCAGGGGCCTTCATATAGAGTAGATTACCGTAGCTCAATAAAGGTAAAAACATTGCCGAAATCAACAGTCTCTTTAGAAATAAGTGTTTTATTCTGATCGTTCATTTGTATTTCAAATTATTTCACTTAATTTGAGCTCATTGGGCAGACATATGGCACTTTCCAAACTAAGAGGTCAACATCTCTACGTTTGGCCAACAACCGCATGAATACTTCACAATAACAATCACGTAGGTGAAAATTGAGCATATCATGCTGTGACTGACCAAACTGGTCTAAAAAAAATTACATTCATTGTCACATAAACAAGTATACAGTGCACAAAGAAAGTGTGTGAGTGTGTTGTGGAGTGTTCCAATTATTGTTTCTGTCCATTAATGTATAGTGGTGGAAAAACATAAAAAATAATTATAACAGTCCCCAAAAATGACAAACAGATTGAATCAACATCTCTCTATTTTAGCATACCTTTGGGAGGAGAGTGTGTGCTGATCACTATAGCTACTGACAGCTTTTCATTTACCTTGATGATTCTCTTTACAGCTATCTGGAGGCTGCAGGTATCTGTTCCATCTGCAGTCTGTGATGGGAGTCATGATTATTAGTATTTCTTTTAAATGATGTATTATTTCATGACATGTCTGTTTCATTTTGCTGGCCTTGTGAAGCACTTTGTAACGTCGTGTTTGAAAACAATGTGAGGACTTAATAGATGTTTAACTAAAGTTAACGTTTTTTTATCAGATGCTGAAATTATAAAGAAGCTCAGCTGAATCAGCTTAACCCACCTACCATATTTAACATGCAAGGACTACCGAGTTTAGCTAGTTTTAAGTAATTATTTTTGTTATAATTATATTGTGAAACCAACCGAGCTCATCTTTATCCCAATAAAGAATAATTGAAATAATCCCATAGTCATTCAAACTTTTTTAAAATTTGTCTTTTAATACAGGATTACACCCATAACACAGTGGCTGTTTACAAACACAGATTGTTATTATTCAGGAAGATGATTTTATGGTTTGAAAACAGAAAATGCAGAAACAATTTCCAGAATTTTTCGATATGAGGTCGGCGAGGTCATTGACAGGCAGTATGAGAAGGTAAATGATTCAACTATACAGGTTCATCAGCAACTTTAGCAGTGGAACTTTTACATTTAAGTTGTCTCATTCATGATATTAATACCTTTATTTGAGTTGATCTTGAAAGTCTTAACATACTACAAAAAACAAAAAACATACATATTGTAGTGTTATTGATGATCAAGGGGAATATTCATTGTGGAGTTTCATGTTTCCTTTTTCAAACTAAAGTTTATTTACTGAAAATCAGAAAATATTTTCAATAAAAAAGGAAACATGGTGCGATCGTTGGTCAGAATCTGAGTCTGTACCGAAACTGAATGTCTTTTACGGGATGAGACGCTCCAAAGCCCTGTCGGTTGGCAACAGTACGAGGTGTTTCTTCATGGGGATTCTTCAGTTCAAACTCAAAGTAGACCAGCATGAGGACGATAAACTGTTTCAGCTCATTGATAGCAAAGAACCTGCCAGGACACATGGAGGTCCCTGCACCCCAGGGCATGGTGTAGTACTTCACCTTCTTCCCTGCTTTGTAGAAATCAGTTTTCTTGCTCCCGTCTGGATTCAGAAAGCGGTCATATTTGAATGAATGTGGGTCAGGGTGGATCTCCGGGTCAGTGTGGAGGACACTGTAAGGAAGCACTGCCAATCTGTCGCCCTTGCGAACATGGCTTTTGCAACCATCTGCCATGTTGAGAGTCAGATCCTGGCGCACTGCTCTGGTGAGGAGCGATATGGCAATGAGTCGAAGGGTTTCCTCTACAGTGCTATCCAGGATTGGCATTTTCGTCAGCATGTCACAGGTCAGGTTGATCAAAGGGCCTTCACGTAGCACCTCCTGGCCAGACTCCTTCAGAACCTCATCTACCTCGCCCTTCACAGCCGTCATGGCCTCAGGGTGCTTCATGAGGAAGAGGAGCAGCCAGAATGCAGAAGGCCCTGTGTTGCCTTGGGAAACCCAAAGAAGCACAAGCATGTACTTGTCAATCATTGACTCCTTTATACCCAACTCCTGTCTGCCGTGCTGCATGTCCCACACCCAGGGACTGATGTTGTCTCTGGTCTTCATCTTCTGCATTGACAGGGCATTAGAGAAGAATGCCTTTAGCCTCTCTGCCTCCATCTTTTCCTTCGGGGGCAGGACTCCATAAGCCAGATTGGGAAGGAAGCGGTCAAATTCACAGAACTTGTGAAATAAGGCTTCTGATTCAGCTTCGTCTACGCTTTCTCCAGATTTGTGTGACGCATTGCCAAAAAGGGACAAGTAGCCAGCCCTAAAAATAGCATTGAAGCTGTACTTAAACAGACTGTCTTCTATCCAGGTCTTTTGAACTGCAGATGAGCCAACGTTCTGCAACATCACTTTCTGCAAATTACACATCATGGAGTGTGTCAACACCTCCAATCCAGGCCCCCTCAGGTGTTTGTGGCTGGTTGCCATGAGAAGCTGGTGCTCATTCCCTAAAAATTTGTAACCAAAGACTCGTTGCACCAGCTGCCTGGCAAACTGGTTGAAGTCCAGTTTTTCTCGAGTATCCTTAACAAATGCCCCCATTGATAAAGGGTCCATAATGAATGTGATGTAGGTGCCTCCCAGCAGTACTGTGAATACATCACCATGCTTTTGCTTCATCCTCTCTAGGAACTTCAGCGTGTCCTTGCGGAACTCTAAGACATGACCCAGCCAAGGGATGAACCCTTTATCCAAAGGGGGTTCTCCTGGTCGCCGCTGTCGAAACACCCCCAGAAGGTACAGGCCTCCAATCAGAAAGGCAAGAAAGCCAAGAAGGATTGGTAGCAGCAAAGTCATGACTGATTCCTCTTGCAGCCACAGAGTAATCTGAGGTGAAGGTTCACATAGTGCATAATAAATATCCTTTTGCTCCTCCCTTTGCTCAAGGGATCAGTTTTTACATCAAAGGGAGGAACACATTTATAATGGGACAGAGCCACACTCAGGCTAAATTATGAAGGACAAATTGCAAAAATTACCAACAGACACATGATTGTGGGGGTGTGAAGTACAGGTGAGGAACTCTATCACCAATCACCCACCATCAAATAACTGAAATAGAATGAACCCTCTGGAATCATCTCCCCCTATCTATCAAAGCGGCTGAATCTCTCCTAGAAACCATCTTTATAGGCAAGCCTTTAGGTCTTATCCACATATGGTTTTGTTTGTTTTAGTTTGGTCTGGCTCTCATTGTTCTTCTGTCTTAAATTGGTGATGGTTCATTGTAGAAACAGAAAACCTTTTAGACAATCATTATTTTTCTGAGTAACATATTTTCCCTGTTTGTCTCAAGCACCGTAAGAAAACTGGCTCAGTTGGTTGTGAAAACCTTTATATTCCTCGCATCTGGATGCTTATTTCATCCAAACTATTCCCAAGATATGGTCCTGTATATCAGAGAGAGAGAGAGAGAGAGAGAGAGAGAGAGAGAGAGAGAGAGAGAGAGAGAGAGAGAGAGAGAGAGACACCAAAGGTGATGGATTATGCCATTATCTACAAACAGGTTTCTGCACCAAAATTTGTCATATTCCTGACCTTGGCTGCTGAAATGAATCGTACCCTCAACTTGCCATGTCAAGAAAACTTTTTTTCCCTTCGACATCTTCTGCTCTATCTTCCTATACTGTCCTGTTATGACCATTAAATACCTCACAGGAACCACAATCCCTGCAGTGTAATATTTGAATAAATCAGTATGTACTGGATGCAGTACAGCATATTGCACTGAAGCCCAATGGGATTAAGTTAATGGACTTGTTATTGAATAAAATTAAATTGGCGTGCAGAAAATCACTCTTCCAAACTCTTAAATGACTTCATGTTCAAATCAGTTGCTGTGGGAAAAACTTTGTTTAAACTCAAATTATATCCATCCTGGATGTTAGAGCTAACTTTATGTACTCTGATAGGCATTTTGTTTGAAAAAAAAAATACAGAGAAAATGTATGCATAAGCAGCTGTAACTGTAAGAAAAACAAGTGAATTATGGTAATGGTTTATAGTTATCAAACACCCCAGATAACAAAGACTAAGGCATTGCCGTTTAGCTTGTCCTTTTACACAGCAGCCTCATTTTAGCCAGTTATAGCGGCTACAACTACTTATATTCCCTTTTAAAAGGGGCAATCAGGGTTAAACTGCTGCAGGGATGTGATCATGTTCAGCCAGAAAGAGAGCAGATAAGGATGTTCAAGGACAGTTGTATTGAAAGGCACTATTTGAAGTTATTGATTTGTTCCCTCCTTCGCACGTCTTAGTGCTCATTTGAATGACCTTGTGGTGATGGCGTACCCATCATCAGCTTGCAGATTCCCATGTATTTTACTGGTTAAACAATTAGTGACTAGAAAATTAGCCTCACTAACATGTAATTGTAAACATTAGATGTTAAATAGCAGCAAGAAAAGAGCTTTGTTTGCTTTTTTTATCGTACCTTCCTCAAGACTTTATCTAATTCCTTGACCTTTCTCCGCCTCCATTTCTTATTCTTCACGCACAGCCTGTAGATATCTCTCTCAGCTTGCCATTACTATGGCATAGTGTGGAGAAAAGGTGGGGTCTTCGTAATAAATTACAGCATAGGGCATTTCATGGAAGCATTAGTGTAAAATGCCTTGCAGTACCAGGGCGAAATCCATATTTCTGGCATGGTTGTCTCCAGTGGAAAACAGACTGCAAACCCTTTGGTGGCACATTCTCTCCATTCAGCTGCATTTTTCATGCACAGTGCAATGCAGGTAATGTGGTCTTGCAAAGCCACAATGTGTGTGTTTGTATGTACAGTACATCTAGAGTCAACTGTGGGGGGCTAAAATATGTGTAGAAACAATAAAAGTCAAATTTCACACCTGGTGAAAGTGGTCTCGAAACTAGAACGGAGCAAATTCACCCATAACCCCAGATTTAAAGGATAGGTTCACAATTTTTCAAATTTGTCTTAAAGTAATTGAAACAGTACTGACTGAAGAAACCCATTCCTAATGCAAACATAATTTTAGGCTGAGTTAGTCAAATCAAGTGGGTATCTTCTAAAGTTACAAGGCCCTATCTTACACCGACAACGCAGCGCAATTGTCATTGCTAGTTTCAGACCGACACAGTTGTCATTTTCATGTCCGACGCCCACGTTGTGTAATAGCCGAAGTTCTTGCGCCCATCTGTGTGCCCATGGGCGTGTTGGTCTTAAAATGATGTATGGTCAGGTGCATTGTAGGCGCATTGCTATCTTGATTCAACGGAAAGCAATTGCGTCATTGACCAACAAAAACCTGGTCTAAAGTCTGGCACAGTATTTGCCCCTTGCGCCTTACTTTGCGCCCAGATTACGCACTGCTTAACCAGCAAAAGTGGAGTTGGACACGCCCTAAATTCACTTGCACCATGCATTTTAGACGATGCGCTATAGATATGTTTAAATAGGGCCCACTGTCTTTTTAGTATGAATGTAGTAGTTTAATATGTGTTACTGTGTCTCCATGTAATGCTGAAAAAGCATGACCCAGAGATCAAGCAGATAAACAATGAAGTTTGTCTCGTAGTCAAACACAGACAAGGGTCAGGAGGAAACAACAGCAAACGACAACAACAAAAGGCAAACTTACCCAGGCAGGGGACAGCCTAAAAGGCTATCCTTTAATAGATGTCTACATATTCTTTCATTTCATTCATTCATGACATTTAATTTCATGGTGTTTTATGTTTAAAGGAGCAGTATGTAGGATCTGGTGATATCCAGCAACACATTCTCACTCCCAACTAGTCAAATACCGCCGCTTAGTCAGTGCCCCTCAGCGGATACCCCTCTCGCATTAATGTTGGACGGACCAGGGACAGCGTGTCAATATACGCTTGTTACATGAACAGTGTCCTTTCAAAATAAACTTCCGTTTTCACAGGAAGTTAGGTTTAGGCAACACAACCACTTAGGTAGGGTTAAGGAGCGGTCGTGGTTGACATTCACTGAGTTCACTTCACTGACTAACCACTCAATCGACTCACTTGACTGACGATACTAATGAGTCATGTGACTAACGAGTCGCGTGACTAACATCTCGATCGACCCACGGGACTGATGATAACAATATTTCTGCCAATAGATCCCCCTAATTGTTACGCACTAGTCCTTTAAGAGCAGCAGTCTATTATTAATTCTGTGTTTTTAACGTACAAGGTTGTCCACCTTAAACTTTCTTTGAAATGAGTACAAATACTGCAGCAGCATTCTCATGTCGTCAGCATGTCGCAAATCACCGAGATTCATAAACACTTGTCTTAGTTGTAATTCCAGACCTGACAAAGCAGTGCATCATTCGACGCACATCATCATCTAGTCTTGTCATCCCTAAAAGAACTGATGTGTCTCACAAGGCTGCGCAGAGAGCATGACAGTGCAGATGCTTAAAGGTCAACACCGTCTGGACCAAACCAGAACTTGTCTTAGATCAGGTGTTCACGTATAAGTTAGTCAGCTAGTCACGCAGGTCCATTTAGTAGATTTACTGTTATTATCACTGGGAGGCAGAAGAAATGCTTTAAATGCACTAATATCCCAGCGTTCCCACCTTCCTGTCTGTCATGTGTAAGATCTGAGGAGCTCATACACTATAGCTGTCATTTGTCTTTCCTGCATTTGAGTCTCTGTTTCTCTGCGCTTCATGTCTCCTTGTCTTCTTTCTGTCTGATCCTCACCGGCTCATTCCCTTTCCCACATTGTTCCACCAGATGTCTACTTTGAAATGTCAACTTTTCCTCCCCTCTCAGATTGTCAATGAAACTCAGAGAGGAGGCTGTGGAGCACGTCAGTGGCTTCATCTTCCTTTCCCCTCTCATCTCTCTTTTACATAAATATTTGCCTGTTTCTGTCTTGCTATTTTTATCGCGGTCGTACTTTTCTTTTGGTCTCCCCTGTCGCTTTTCTGTCCTTTACTTTGTCTCTCTCTATATCCTCGCACAGCTCTCAGCTGTACTAATGAAAGGATGACTGATGTAGGTGTTGGCTGGGAGATGGAGCCTGTGTCATTTATTTTCCGTTTTTTCTGCGGGGCTTGCCCGGGGCCAGATTCGCCTCGACCACAGACGTTACCATGAGAGCTTTTAGTCCGTGCTGAAATAGCACACACACACACGTACTGCATCCATACATATGGACATACTGCTCCTGCACTGCTGTTGCCACTTGCTGGTGTCCCAGGGAGTGGGAGTCAAAACAATACCCTGTAATTGAATCCCTGTTGCCAGTGTGTACCTCACTCCATCTCTCTCATTGTGGCAACAATCTCTCACAGTCAATCTCTCTTGAAGGCTTTGCTTCTTTGCTGTCTGTCTTCCTGTGTCTCTTCAACCTCTCTTCTCCATTTCCCTCAGATCTAGTGTCCTTTGAGAGGCTACTTCTTCCTTTCACTATTTGCATGTGTGAATGGTATGGCACATACTGTATGCATGAGTTGGGTATCTCCTACTGGGGAAAATAATTTAAATCGGTGTGTTTTCCGCCTTGGGTCATACACACCACTTGTGCAAATAACCATGTGTGCGCGTTTGTGTCTCGTATAATATGTGTGTGTCCTCTGCGCGCTGAATGACACCTCAACCAGTCGGCCTCCTCCATGCCTCATCGCTCTCCATTGTTTTCCTGTTGGTTTGACTGACATGTCATCCTCAAAAGATGTTTGCATCGCATAGGCGCTCTAGATTGGACACGCTCGCACGCTCCCAGCCCGGGCTGCGTTTGAAGAAAGACAGGCAGTTTTGATTCTGGTTTATTTATAGTCTCCCAGACTTGTTCACACACTCTGGAGACTATGTTTTGATTAGACGTCTCAAAACAGGGAGATCAGGGCCTCAGTAGTTAAACATTATCTGTAATATTTGTTTTAATGTTCTCGGATTGGGGAGGTGAGTCAGTTTCTGGAAAGTTTTCCGTTATAGGGAGACATTAACAGCAAGCATTAAGTTTGGACTGTTTGTTCTTGAATGCAACCATACCACACATTTCGTTGGGGTATAACATGCACAATAAAATAAAAAAGCAACCAAATACAGCTCATGACTTAGGTCACTTCAAACTAACACATAGACGGGGGCCAGGAAGGACATCTTGTTCATCCGCGTCACTCACTTCACTTTGAAATGTAAAATAATCCAGGTTATAGTCCCAGAATGCTGTAAGGCACTACTGAGCTTTATTAAAGGTCTTGAATGTTGACTCAAAAAATAGAACTATATTCCCAGGGAATGAATTCCCATGTTAGTATATTTATTAGGTTTTTTTTAGACACTATCAGCATCTCTCTGCAGATGGCAATCTCCAGAGATTTTGAAGAAAGCATTGGACGGATTGCCATGAAATTCTGCACAGACATTCATGGTCCCCAGGGGATGAATCCTAATGACATGGTGATCCCTTGACTTTTCCTCTATTGCCCACATGAGTTTCACATTTATGGGTTTTGAATGAAATGTCTCAGCAGCCAGCCCTGTCTCCTAAAAATTACATTCCCATACAACTAAGCTACATTCTCAATTATGTTTGGAATGAAACATATGTTGTTGCGGATTACGTTCGTGTTTTACGTATCACAAATAAGTCTGCGGATGGCCGCAGCAAGGGACGTAGTATAACAAGCGACTCGCAGCTAATAGCCTTCATCATTGCCAATGGAACTACTTTTTACTAGGGCTATAATAATAATGCGGAAACGCAAATTAATTTAATCCCACTAATTTCTTTAACACAATAACGCAATCGAGCTATAGGAGGTTATAGCGGGCTCAGTTTTAAAGCTAGAGTGAAGGAGGTTAAATAACGCTCCAAACTTGCACTAAATTTTGACGAGGAAAGATTGTCATGGCCATTTTCAAAGGGGTCCCTTGACCTCTGACCTCAAGATATGTGAATGAAAATGGGTTCTATGGGTACCCACGAGTCTCCCCTTTACAGACATGCCCACTTTATGATCATCACATGCAGTTTGGGGCAAGTCATAGTCAAGTCAGCACACTGACACACTGACAGCTGTTGTTGCCTGTTGGGCTGCAGTTTGCCATGTTATGATTCGAGCATATTTTTCAATACTAAATGCAGTACCTGTGAGGGTTTCTGGACAATATCCATCATTTTTTTATGGTGTTAATTGATTTCCAGTAATAAACATATACATACATTTGCATAAAGCAAGCATATTTGCCCACTCCCATGTTGATAAGAGTATTAATTACTTGACAAATCTCCCTTTAAGGTACATTTTGAACAGATAAAAAAAAATGTGTGATTCATTTGTGATTAAATATTTGAATTGATTGACAGCCCTACTTTTTAATCAACTGAACCAGTGATCCAGCCTTTAAAAAAAAATGTCACTGTAATTACCTCTTAAAGAAAGCGCTATATATAATTTCTGATCATTTTGAGGCACGTGGGTCGATTGTGGGTGAGAGCAGAGTGAGGGACAAGTGAAAAAGAGCAGTAACCAACCAACCTGTAAGGAAAATCCTCTGGTCATATCTCTAAGTGACAACTGTGACGAGCATACACGCACACACACACACACTCGTCTAGAGGTCTGTGATGAGGTAATCCAGTTACTGGTGGGGGCTAGTATCCTGCTATCATGCTGGATGGAGACCAGCTTTCATCCTTCAACTCTCTCCCCCTGTACTGTAACTCTGCACACACATTTGATCATTTTCAAGGATTAATCAGCTTATGCGTATATGTAGGTGGTGAGAAGAAAACTCAGCCACAAAGATAAGCAGTTGACTGTTTTAGCTTGAGCCAGTAGGCAGGTGTGATGTAATTCATCACAGTATAATTTCATTCTGAGGAGGTTGGACATTATGGAGGGACATTTTTAAAATAAAGCAGGTTAATAATGAGCAGACAGACGGAAGAAGACGGACAGAAAATATTTCAGATTTGGAAAGACGGAAGATACAGGAACATTTACCGACACAGCGCCTGTCACAGAAGAGGAGCTTCTGACATTTAGTTTATTGTTGGAAATCTTTAAATTAAGTCATCTGTCATCATGCGTACGTGTCTTAATGAGCTCCATAGAGCTACTTGTTGTTTTGATGTTTTATTCTACTCGGTTTATTCTACTGAAATCTAGTGCATTTGGCACCATGCAGATTTCTTCTTTTTTTGTGTGTGTATCTGCGTCTGTGGGTGTATAAATACGCATTGGCCTTTTATTTGTTGCTAATTCATTTTTCTTGATGTTTTGGACATGGAAGCCGATTGACTAATGCTCCAGTTATAGTCCCAGAGGAAATTCAAATCAACAAATAAGGACCTTATTATGAAAAAAACACAGAACAGGCAGCCTGCAGCTTGATCTCATGGTAATTCTTAGAAAATCCTTGAGAGAAGCACTGAATCTGGTTTTATCACTGTAAATGTGTGATTGTAAAATGCACATCCGCGAATAAAAGGCAATAGTTGAATGGGCAGCTTGACCGTCAACACCGAAGGCAAACAGAACAGAGGTAATGGTACTCAGAATGTACTTCAATGAATTAATAATTAAAGGGTCCTTTAACCACATTGGCAGATAGTGTGCTGAAGATGTGTCGCGTGGGAAATAGATGACTCATCGAACAACGTTTCTGTTTTTCATCGCTCACGGGTTTGCATCCTTTACATCCGTGGATGGATTACTGAATACATCAAACCGGCACATACGGGTACTTTGCAAAAAGTCAAGGCCACGCCCCCTTTTGGGGGAAAACAAACCAAAAATCCCATAGACTTCAATGCAATTTAGCATGTGTTTGGATTTTAATTTTGACAAGTTTGTATGCATTCATCTCTTTTTATACAAACGTTTGTTTTATACACGTCTAATAATTATTTTGCGATCTTGCCTGAACCTGAGCGTTCGCGATACCTTCATAAATTGAGGTTGAAGGCGTCATGTCCCTTCAGTCTTCCCTCGTCCAACACAGTGGCCGGATATTGTTTATCCAGACATCTATACATATTTGATTGAATCACGTTTGGCTAAGTGTTGTCTTTAAATAACCAGCCCGGTAATAGCCAACTGTTTGATCTATAGGCTGAGATTTAGTTGGAGACGACAGTCTGATGCTGCTATATCGTTAATGTATGACTGTATTACTGCAGCATGGCCTCACACTCGAGCTAACGTTCATGCTAGTCATTGTCACCAGCATCATTTCGCCATTTACCACACTGATAGGGAATATTCACGTATCGTATGTGCCTCGAAACTCAGCGTGAAAGCCTCGGTTAACCCGCTACACAACAGCTTTTCAGCATTTTCTCTCCTGTGACAGCGAGTTTCTTTCCCCCAAATGGCAGCGCAGCCTCGGCGATGATGCGATGCTGGTCTGGTCTATAGCTTGGAGCCATAAAGCCCCTCTATTATATCTTTGTTAGGACGTGAAAGGGGAACAAATCGGTGATCAGCATTTTTGGATTTATTGTTGGTGCAAACCAACTACACAGCAACTGTTTGGCATAGAATTATTATTACCGGTTTGTTCAAAGTAGAAGTTTAGAGACATGTTTCAACTTCTTCCGTTTACGCTGTTACCGTCTATGAGGGACACGGGATTGTTTTCTCCCAAAAGGGGACGTGGTCATGCAAGCCTACTCTGGAGGACGTATTGCCTGTCTGATGCATGGGCCTGATCAGTGGCTCTGGGGGTGAAGGGGCCCTTACAAGCAAGAGTCTCTGTGTGAGGTGACTGTTGTTAAGATCTCTCATTGCACAGTGAAATGCCAAGAAGACCTTCTAGCGAACAGAAGGAATGACCTAAACATTCACTTTGAAGTTGTCACAAGAAAGAAGCCATCGTGACACCTTCAAAGGGAGTGTGATCATCCCCTCAGGCTTCCTGTTGAACATTTGGGCCTAGTGCTCCGTACTGATAATATCTGTCCTCCAGGCCTGCAGGGAGAAATAAAAAAGGGACCTTATTATGAAAAACACAGAACAGGCAGCCTGCAGCTTGATCTCTTCTCATCGTAATTCTTAGAAAGTCCTTGAAGAAGCAGTGAATCTGGGTTCATCACTGTGGGAATACTTGATTAGGAAAATCCAATCAGCAAATATGAAGCAATGGTTGAATTGGACATTGATCAGCATTCTCAGAATGTATTTAAAAGTACAGTAGGCAGAATGTTTTGGCATCATTTGGCTCGTGACGGAAGACTTTGACCAATCACAGGTCATTTGAGAGAGAGCGTTCCTATTGGCTGTGCCACGGACAAACGGATAAATGACTAAGACTGATGGTAGGTGCCTGACAACGACTTGTTGTGAAGTAAATGCAATGGGATGCTGGCAGGAGAATGCAACAGTTATTGGCTGATGAATAAATGTTATTTAATGTAGTGTTCCGTCCCTTACATTGTTTATTTATGAACAAACATTTTTATAGACATGCTTTTATTGGATGTCGTCCTTTTTACCGCGTTTTTATTATTTTTATTATTTTTTTCATTTTATTTGTATTTATTAAATTTATGTTTTTATTGTTTTATATATTGTAATGTTTTACCTGTGTTAGTTTTGTCTTGCTTTTGTATAGCTTTCTGTTGTCATATTTCATTTGATCGTGCTTTTGTTTGCTTTGTCTAGTCAAAGCACTTTGTAAACTCTGTTTTTAGTGGTGCCATAAATCAATCGATTATTATTATTATTACTCTCTCAGCTACAAACACTATGTGCCTCCAGTGGGGCTATGTGCCATTTAACAAGTGACGATTTTTCTCTTAAAAAAACATCTTTGCACATGTCCCACGATGTTGAAGCTACAGCTCAGTATTCATGAATGTAGCCACAAGGTTATACAACTGTGGCATCACGGGAGAAACATTAAGTTTGCGGTAGAGAGACTGTGACATTTTAACACTATGCGTAGGACGCGTCTTCAGCCATTAATCAGTGTCTGTAGCATGAAGACAGGACTATTAATGGAACAGTCCACCCATGTAAACATCCTAATAGGAGCGATGCCTTGCTCTGATTATTGGCCATAATGTGATTATTATGTGCATGTAAACATAGCCATTGTCTTGTTCTATTTCCCCTCACTCATTTTGCATTGCATGTCGTATGTAATTAGATCTTTAAAATTGGCTTGAAATTGAATCATGCGCCAGCTAACAATAACGCCCCAAATACACAGACGTGAGTCGCAAGCAGAAACCACCACAGCTGAATGTTAAGTTTATGCAGCTTGTATTAAAATAGGGAAAAATGCATAATTCCACTTGTTGCCAGTACAGTCCCCCAACTTTTGTATTGGAATCAGCTGAAATAAGAGATTTTGGGGCTCAATATTATACAGAGTTATTTAGGATTTCATTTTTTTCTTGCAGTGAATTGTTTTTACATTCTTATACAAGCTTAAACTTAAATAAAACATTTCAATTCGAAACTCATACCTTTTGAGTAGATTCTGTTACCTTTGGACAGTGCCAGGCTAGCTGTTTCCCATCTTTATACTAAGCTAACCAGCTGCTGGTTGTAGCTTAGTCTTAGGTTAGTTTATTTGAAAAGGGACAGTGCAAATTAATAAATAAACATGGTGTAAAAAATGACAGAATTAGCCAAAAAACTATTTTTCATCTGTTGTCCCTGGTTAAGGTGTTACAAAGGGCTTCCTAATTTAATGGACAAATATTAGAGTGGTCTCAATCTTTTCATTTCCCCAACAGAAAGTGAATGAGCGTATTTACCAAAATGTCGCTTTAAGTAAAGAGAGACGATTAACGTAGCTTATCGTAAAGACTGTAAGCTCTAACTATTTCTTAGCTGGAAGCAGTGACTTCCCAGAGACGGCGTTTTGTCGACACCATGAGGTGAGAAATGCTGGGTGTGCAGACACTGTTGTTCATGTAAGAAGTAGTTTAAACCCCAAAAATGACATTTTTCTTTATATTTCTGTTTGTGTACGGATTAAACAAACTAGATATAACATGTCAGATTGATCTTTAGAGGCAGGCTAGCTGATTCCCCCTACTTCCAGTCTTTATGCTAAGCTAGGCTAATCACCTCCAGAGAGTAACATCGATCTTCACACCTAACTCTTACAGTGAGTATTTCCCAAAATGCTGAACTATTCCTTATTGGCTATTCACATTGACAATGTGGAGAAAAAAAACTGAACACCAAAGGGCCTTTTTGAAGTGACTAAAGAGCCACATTATGCACATGACACAAGTAGCCCAATATTTCTAACATAAAAAGAATGTTCCCAACATATTCTGACTATGAATAGGCTTTTCCTTAATAGATACATTTACACTCACACATTAGTCAGTTTGCTGATGTGACACATGAATGACAGAATGACAATGATGTGTCATATGGGCCAGTTATTTGCAGAAGGAACACTATATATACATCACCAAAACATCTCACTCATATTTTCAATGAGCTCATGTGTATAACCGAATGAATTAACATGTGTGTTGGAGGCTATTATAGATTACTACTGACATAATTATCACGCCAGCAGTTGCACAAAAGAGCCAGAGGTTTCTTATAGTTTAATCATCAGTGTCTCTCCTGCCGATATGTTTGTAGTTAAGATGAGAAATGTCTCTGGACCACATCTGAAGCTGCTACACAAGAGAGGAATGAGGGAGGGGAGGACGACGGATGGAGTGAGGGAGGGAGTGTGGAGAAGGACGAAGGATGGAGAAGACGAAATCCCAAAGACTTTGCATCATTCGTTCTCTCACACTCGCTCTCTTTCCCTCTCCGCACCATTGCAACTGCCTTCACAGCGCACTACACCTACACATTTTTCCACACTTACTGAGGCACTGCAGACTTTTGACATGTAGTAATCACACACGCACACGCACACACTCACTCACACACACACACACACACACAGACACACACACACGCACGCACGCACGTACTTTTGAGGTGCCAGATGAAAGAACACCTACATCAATGGCAGGACTGTGGAAGCGTGTGTGTCGCAGAGATAAAAGCATTATGCAACACATGCCAGCCTGTAACAACCCTTCATGTCATGTCAGCTATGATGCACCCTTCACACGCACACACACACAAACACACACACACACACTTACACATACAGTATACACACTTATAGGTCACATGATTTTAGGTATGGAGAGACATATAGAAGACAGCAAAACCAATGTGACAGGACTGACAGATTGAAAACGGCCTGTAGGAGTTTCCTAAGATGACGGCAGAAACTGAATTATTGACTCAGACCACATCATGATGTAACTAACGGATAATGCGGAGTAAATATTAACGTGTTTGTTTGTGTGAGATGGTTTGAGGTATAGGCAGGTATGAAGCCAGACAGAAAATAAAAATAATTCACAAAAGAGATTTTTTTCTCTCTTGTTTTTCTCAGGGAAATCAATCACATGCAAAATTCATGATGCCGAATAAGATGCCACTCTCCATAGCATATGTCCTGGCCTACATGTTGACTGACAGTTGTTTTTAAACCTTTATTTATCCAAGTCAATGCAGCACATTTGACCTTTTCCAGCAAGCCGTCTTGCACTGTACGGAGATATTACAGGATACAAGCCCCCAGAGCTTAAAGTGAAGCATCAGTCTGTCAGAGCTGCATGCCATCTACCCTCCTATGTCACATCAGCCAGCAGGAAATAGAGAGAATAATGAGAAGTAAATCTCCTGGGACAACGTTAGGTCTTGTCAGAAGTGACAACTCTGTGCTGTGTTATTTGGAGCAACAAAATCTTTTTTTTTAAGTCATATTGAGTAATATTTTTAGGTGAGGGGTGTTCTGTTTCCAATGCAAATGTGAACAATGCATCAAATATGAAAATAATTATGACAATAAATAGCCATGGTAGAGTTATTTCCAAACATTGCAGCATTCTTTTACATTAACTTCCTCCTGATGGCAACACAAGGGTTCTTTGAAAAGAGCGTATTGTTGTTATTTGCTGCCAACTCACTTAAACAGTTGCATTAATGAGTCGCAAACAAACTAAAATAATTCACTGCAAAATTGTGAAGAAATATGTTAAGTTTAAAGCTTATATAAATACCTTATAAGCCTTTACACGTGTATATTACATTAATAAATTATGCATACTGTGTAATGGAATTAAGATGGTCAATAAGTGACAGAGTGAACTCCGTTTTGCAACGGAGTATCACTTTTTATTATTGCATTTTGATCTCAGCTTCACACCTGTAAGGTTTCGTGATTGCATCTTACACGGTTGCAACACTATTGCAGTGACAAAATCTGTCCACAGAAATATAAACACCTGGCAAAAGTCCTCAAAACCGCCCCTGTGGTAGTTCCTGTTACACTGGGTGTCTCCATGACCACGTTTTTGCCATGACAACTCACACGCAGACTCACAAGGTGAAAACAATACCAGCATCGCTGTCGCAGCTGGTAACCATACACGAACAGAAGTGTAAAAATGATAAGCTGTTTTACATAAAGACTCCAGGAAGTCACTACCACTGTTCACCAAGAAATAGTTACAGCTCACACACATATTTCCCAAAAAGTCGAGCTATTCATTAACAGAAAACATTACGTGCATGACGCAAAATGACCTATATACTCGGATTTACAGTATGTCATACAAATCCTCATCTGTGTGGGATACTCGACTATCTTCACGGGGCAAAAAAAAAGTCTCGGTCTTTGAGGAATGAAGGAGAAAGAAATCTAGTTCACGGATTTTAAATAGAAAGTATGTTTACATCTGGAGACTGGGGAGGCATGAAGGACACTCGACATCACTCTGGTGTTTATACAACCGTATTTGAATTGTTTAGCAGTGTGTGTGTGAGTATGGTGGGGGAATATTATCAGCTATAGTGTGCAAACATCTCCCAGGTTCTTTAGCTATTATACGCAGAACAATCAGATACATCCCAGCTGGCAGACAGTGTGCTGAATGTAAATGTGTCGAGTGGGAAATAGACGACTCATCCGATCACGTTACTGTTTTTCATTGCTCATGGGTTCAGGTTTCATGGATAGATTTCTGAACGAGCCTACCAGGCACAGATCAGAGGGGGGGTCAAGGGCCCTCTATAAGCAGGAGTCTCTGAGTGAAGTGACTGCTATTAAGATTTCTCACTGCACAGTGAAATGCCAAAAAGTCCCTCTAGCCTAAACATTCACTTTGAAGTTGTCATGAGAAAGAAGCCATCATGGCACCTTCAAAGGGAGCGTTCATCCCCTCAGGTTTCCTCTTGGACGTTTAGGACTGGTGCTCCGTCCTGGCATCATGCAATATTGGTCCTCAAATCCTGCAGGGAGAAATCAAGGACCCTCTCTCAGGTCTTTTCAGAATCCACGCTCACATCAAAATATGCATGTTTTTTAGCACGAGGAAGACTCAAAAAGCCGGTGGTAGTGTGAGCATTTGGGTTTCTGTATTGGAACGCCACAGGGGCTCAAAGAAATGGTGGAAAATTACACCTCTGCAAGAATAGCAAGACATTTATAAAGCAGCATCCTGGCACAACTGTGAGTATTGATAGAATCTATGCAGGAGGCCGAGAAGAAATCAAGAAAAACTAGTGTCTTTGGAGCGTTCAAACAAGAATGAGTGACAAATTCAACAGAGAGGCATTTCTGTTCCTCAAAAATGCAAGCGTTGAGGCTTTTAATACTCACAGTTGTGCTGAGAGGCCTTGAATTGTCTTGCCAGTTTCCTTTTATTTTCAATTTCCTTGAGCACCAGTTAGAGAAACTGACTGTGTGCTCCAATACCCATACTATCATACTATTTAGTATGCCAGAAAAAGATTTAGTATGTCCCAATACATAATTTGTCAAATGCAGTATGCCAAAAATTACCAGGATGTCCTACTACATCCGGTTGCATCTTGCAGTATGCAAGCCAGCATGCTTTTCTGGCTATTCTGACCCACAATCCTGCCGTTAAAAAGTACGGTAGTTCCATGAGAAAAACTACTTAATGTGGGGTCTTTGTTCAATGGTTTTCGAGACTCTTTGCACATTAAAGATGTTTTTTTTTTACACTACAAGAAACCTCATAAACTATTTGGCCTCTTTTGACCTCTATTTCTTGCCTCGTATTGCTTCAGCTCACTCATAAATGTGGTCCTTTGAAGTCCACACGTACCTCTAATTGAAACTTTGAAGTCAAATTTGGTGTTTCTGCTTGGTTTTATATTAACTGTTTCAACATTTGGTTACGATGTACAAATCCATTCTTCACCTCTGGGTACTCGGTGTCCAAACTTAACATGTGACCAATACTAATGTGCAACTGTTGATATAAGTAATGCAATGTTGTTATTAAATTAAAGCTACAGTGGACAGAAATGGAGCAAATATGATTAAAAAAAGTTATTTTTATAAAACGGTCACTATATCCTGACAGTAGTACATGAGACGGGTAATCTAAAAAAAATCATGTACCTCTATGTACACCAGTGCTCTTAATGGCATCTGCAAGATTTCACAGACTGGAGGAAAACAACCAATCAGAGGCGAGCTGGAGCCTGCCGTCTCTGAGCAGCTGTCAATCACTTGCGAACTCTGATCAAACGATCAAACTAGGCAGCGCTGATCAAATATGAATCAGTATTCTGTTACTGTAATGCCTATTTCTCTCCTCAAATGTTTTCAGAAACATCTTGTAGTGTACTGTTTAGCTGTAAAATGAGAAAGTTTGTGACCCGGCAGCCATGTTGAGATCAGTGGAGGAAATATCAAGCACCGCCTAGCAGACGGAGCACAGCCAATAGGAACGCTATCTCTGAAATGACCTGTGATTGGCCAAAGTCTCCCGTCACAGGCTAGATTGTTTAAAGCCTGAAAACAGAGCCATGAGGAGGTGCAGAAGTCTAGTTTTCTCTCAGAACACTTGAATTACAATATGCTGAAAGGTTTTTATGGAGTTTTTGCCCAATGATGCCAAAAACATGTTGCCTACTGAAGCTTTAATCATCAACTGGTTTAATGTTTTCATTCTTACCACATAATTCAATATGATCCATGACAGCATTGTAAACATTGCCTGTATTTGTTTCTTTTAATTAACGCTAGAGGAAAAAAAAAGCCATCTGCCATGTTTTCTAGTTCTGGTAGAAAGGACACACAGCTTATATGTTGTAAAAAAAAAAAAAACAAGATCTTCCCTTTTCTTGTCACCCAAGGAATTTAAGGATAAATTCTTTAGCAGAGAGGAATATAGTCCTGCAGAGGAACAAAGGCTACAAGCAAATCTCTAGTATTATAATCCTTGTGTATGACTGGTTTTTGGAAGTCAAATCATTCCTACAATGAAATCCTCCTCCTGTCTGTCTGTCTTCGGGAGGGAAAAATCTATAAAACCGCCTGCTTATAGTCTGAGGAGCGGAGCGGTGCCAACAGATTCCAAACCTCCATCATCACACACAACCCCAAAACAGTATAGCAGAGCACACAGACTCCTGTACAAACTGCCAAGGCTTCTAGCTGCAGGCTAACCAGCAGCTGAACCCCTCCCCACTCCCTACCCCCTCCATGATGTGTGAGAGAAAGACAGAATGGAAAACAGAGAGAGACATAGGAAGGGCAAGGATTAAACAAACGAGTATCAGAGAGAAAGTGATATGAAGAGAGAGTGTGAGGAAGTGTGTGTTATGTAAACCCCAGGTGGTGCTTGTTGTCCTGGATAGACGTATCACCAGGGGGACGACTGCTCCAGCTTTGCAGGTCTCTCCACACCTCTCTCTCTCTCTCTTTGCTTCTCTCCTCACAAACACACACTCACCGGCAGGAAGAAGAGAAATAAATAAAAGAGGGCAAGGTGAAGGGAGGAGAAGACATGAGATTATTGAGGGAAAAAGAGGGGTGGAGGGAAAAAAGAGAAGATGAACCAGCGGAAATACATGCAGGAGACGACTGAGAAGTGAAATGCATTAAAAAGCCATTTCAGAAAATGTCGATGTGTAGTTTGGGGGGAAAGTACAAACACTCCACATTCAGCTGGTTCTTATTCAGTCACGTATGCAGCTCCGGAACGTATGATCTATTTCCCCCCCTGTGCTGTGTATTTTATCTGTTTACTGGTGGTTTCTCTGTACCAGTAACAGTTCGCAATGAGCACAATCACGGGGAGAGCCTTTCTGGATACATTTGCATACATCACACACACATTTCCACACCCACATAAACACAGCTCCCTGAGGGGCTGTTGTCGATAACAGCCTGTACTCTCTACACCTGATGCATCTGCGGGGAGAGTCGTCTTCGTGCTGAAACAGCAGGAAAGAACATCAGCGGAGAGGTTTTATGGTCCCTGTCCGACTGCTGACTTAGGATGGGCTCCACTGTTCCAAAAACTCGACCTCTACTGCTGTGGAAATCCCAACTCTGACCCCAGATCCGCACTTAAGAGTATAAACAGCTGTGGGAATAGAAAACAGACAACAGGGGTCCAGACCCGGGGCAACACTGCCCCCTAATGGTTCAGGCATGGAGGTGTATCTGGGAGAGATGACGTAAGGCCACAAGGTGTAATGGGTTTAATTGTAAGCACATGGATCATTCATTCTTGATTTGGGTTTTGTTCTATGAAACAGCAGTAAATCACACATGTGACATAATTAAAAGGCAAATTCACCCCAAATTAGATACGATAAAAGTAGAAATCTGGTGCTTACTTTGGACACTGGCCATAAGTCATGCGTTGTGTATCGCTGAGGAAGGGAAAACACACTTTAATGGGGGCTTGGGAGGATAGTTAAATGTCCCTTGTAATGGCCACCACTACTTTGGAAGGAAAAGTCTGTGTAAATATAGATAGAAAGTTTGAAAGAGCATATAGGACATTTTAAGGGTGTATTTGATTTGCAAGGCAAATAGATTTCCAATTTACCAACCCAATTTAAAGCTATTGATGCTGAAGCAATAACATTTGGTCATTGCACAGGGAGGGAAAGATGTTACCAGAGTGCCTGAAGGCAGCTCTGCTCGAGGCAGATCCCGCTCACTAACAACCCCCAGTAGGCAGAGAGCAGCGGAGCTGCAGGAAGATTTATCCAACCAGGAAACGCTGGAGCCTAATGCAGACATAAGCAAGACACCGCTGACCTTATTACTGCTGTGGCCATCTGGAACTTACAGTATGTCACAGCTGTCATGAAACTTACATAAAGGATTTTTACTTCAACAAGTGAGTAAGTGAGGACTGAAAACAATGCAGCAGAACTTGGAAACAACTCCTAACATTGCAGGGATGACAGCTATTAGCCAAGTTTTCCCTCTATATAGTTCCTGGAACTTTTAGTCCCTGGAACTGATTTTCAAGAAACTAAAAGGTTTCTTCAGCCCACTGTTGTCTGCTTTCCCACCGTGGTCTAAAGACCTGCAAAGATTAGGCAAATTGGTCCGCTGACATATGAAAAAGCAACATGAAAAAATAAACGGTTTTGTCTCACTGCGATGGCATTTACTGATGCATAAATTTACTGACGCACATTGGGTCTAGGCTAATAAATGAAATGTAGGGGAGGAAAATGAAAAAATGAAAAAATGAAAAGAGCTCCACAGTAAATCCTCTGTTGAGTGTTTGATGGTTATTTATTTGTGCTTTAGAACGTAACCGCCCTGAAACAATCAGAAAATAACTTTTCTTTCTCTCATTCACCGCCGCGCTGTCTCCCTCTTCTAACGTTACCGCTCGTCCTTGCAATCTCTCGCACTCTTTTTCTCTCCGTCTTTTATGAGTTGGGACGCCGACATCAGAGCCTAACTTTACTTTCAATGTTATCAAACAAAGAAAAAATGCTCTACCCTTGTCCTAAAATGGTCCTAATTCGATTCTAGAGTAGGGACACGAGTTGAAGCCATTGAAGCAGCAGCGTTGTGTGTGTGTTTGACCAGCGATGGTCGTTCCTGCAAACTCCACCGCGAAAGTTCCGGTACTTTCAAAAAGTACTACCGCCCCGACCACGGCCTTTTTAGGGGTAAAAAAGCTCCATAACATTTAGACCCTGGTCCCTGAAGTTGAAATGCAATAAGCTCCTCAATGGTTCTTAGTTCTCGGGGGAAAGTTCCTGCGGTGGAAATGGGGCTATAGCAGCTTAAACTGGGTAGTTTTACTGATCTGTGCCAGCATGCTATATTTTAGTCTATAGAAATGGAAACATATTATTCTAAAAATGTTTTTCAGCTGGGAATTTGTAAACTGCAAAATGTGTGTCTGTTCACTGATGTTTCTATGATGTGCATGGGTACACAGCAGGGGTTGTCCTTAGTCCTCTGTGTAGAGGGTGAATTAAAAATATCCTCAGCAGGACATAAACTGGTGGATCAAATCCCCCATAAGGCAAAGCAAAATGGTATATTCTCACTTAAGCTAGCAGCATTTATAGGCAGAAATAGAACGCACACCACTGTGTCGGATTGTATGGTAAGGGCAAGGACTATAATGTGAAATAATTTGTCCTCACTGAATGCGGGTCACCTTTACTTAAGAGGCATTATTCTGTCATTCTGACACTTCATCCGTCTTTACTTGAGTAACGCTGTTGGTTAAGGAAGAGGACTTCCGATTTACTCAAAATCATCAACAAAATAGTCAGATAAGAGATAAGTGTACCTATAAATGTGTGAAGAATTGCAATGATTTCAAAAGATGTATTATCATAATGTGCAGTGTACTGTACAGTATGTCAAAATATGATTATATTTTATCATTCACATCTCTCGACACCAAACCCATTTTCTCTTTTTCCCCACTTCTTTTGAAGCAGCTGCCAGGTAGGGGACCACATCCGTAAGAGTTAACAAATTACATATTTGCCCTTTGAGGACCCATCTGCTTTGTGTAGAAATAACATTTTCCTCACCCAGTCTTGCTGGTTGGCATTTCGGGCTCAGGGAACCACAGCAGTCAGGACTGGATTAATAATATGATTGAATGCCTGAGGTGAACCAAGGAATGGAGGGATAAAAGAAAATCAGAAATATGGAAATGGGATTTATTATCATCAGACTGTACTTGAACTGTTGACTGTAATCGGAGCTACGCTGCGGCCTGTTTGCCGGGTGATCAGACGAGTGGTTCTGCATACTGAACGGACTGGCACGCTGGTTTCATCCCACACTCTAAAGATAAATAAAACAACTTTCAACACCAATGAGGTTTGCTTCGGAAACCAAATGACTGTTCACATCAAACTGAGCTGACTGGGATTTCTGTGCTTCTTCGGATTTACTTGGACGCTGAAAATGAGATTTATTAGTCTGATTTCTAATGTAGAGTTATGTCCCCATTTCACAATTTGTGCCTTAAGCTCTAGAAAGTTTTATGTTTCCCCTCTTCATCTCCCCTTCATGTCTGAGAGGGAAGATGTCTGGTGACCTTTGGGATGCGAGACAAAAATTAAAGGGTTGGTTCACCCAATTCACTTTTCTCACTTCATTTGTACCACTTTCTATCAAAGAAATTGTCCCTATGAACTGTTGTCAGTGAGTTTCATTGAATATTCAGAGCACGAGGGACATTGTTTTCGGAAAGACAGTTTTTAAATGTTCATTGTTTTGAGCATCACAAACAAAACATTACATTTGGGAAGTCGCAGAAGTTTCTGAGGCTGATATTTTCAAATAAAACTGAAACTAAGTACATGCCTAGATAACACTAGTGGTAACTGAGAAAAAAAATTTCAGGATTTAGGTGAACTGACCTTTTACAGAAATCTGTCGATGATGTTATCATGAAAATGTCCAACAATATTCAATGAATATAAAACTTGCTTTGATTATGTTAGCTAGCTTTCTAGCTGTGTGGTTGCAGATTGCAACCAACTGAGTACTCCTCCGCTCACTCCTCCCTTTTCCAAGCTGTGGTAACGTGAGCTGCTGAGTGCAAAACCGTGGTTAAGCCTTTCAACTCGGTCAGAGGCCATCCTTACCATAATAACACTACTTTAGGAGCAACGGAAGTCAGACGGTGGCTGGCGGTACCACGGTTTTGCACTCTGCCGTTCACGTTACCTTAGCTCGGAAAGGGAGGAGTGAGCGGAGGGGTAGTCAGTTGGCAGTTTCACAAACGTGTCGGAGAACTACGGTGGCCTTCAGGTAACGTAAAAATGTTGAAGGCTCTCTCTAGATCCAGTGTTTGGTTTGTCCATTCTGGGCTACTGTAGAAACATGGCGGAGCAACATGGTGGACTCTGTGAAGAGGACCCACTCCCTATGTAGACATGAAGGACTCATTCTAAGATAATGAAAACTATTCTTAGTTTTAGGTGATTAAACACTAATGAACACATAGTTATGAATATTATATTCCATTTCTGCTAAGAGATCCCCTGAAATGTTACACACTATTCCTTTAACATTTCCAAAAAAGCTACTTCAGTTTTCAGTAGTTGGAGTACCGCCTTTTTGGATTAAGATAGAATAAACTGCGTGCATATAAATGTTCAGGATTAAAGACAGCTGGCTGGTTTTTGAAAGTTTCTGGTGTCTGACTGAGAGTTATACCAGATGTTTAGAGCTGTCTGCTGACAGTGACAGCTACTGAAACCAAATAAGCGTGCGTCTTGCCACCTGCTTTTCACCCAGCTTGATATCTACTTGATGAGTTCTTGCCTCTGCGAGAAAAGCAGAATATTGTTATCAGGTTTATTCATAATATCCTCTCTAAATAGACAGCAGTTTAAAGATTCAGACTTCACAGCTCTGACTCTTTGCTGTTTATTCTATTAATGAAAATTCGTAGGTTGTAGGATAGGCTTGATTAATTGTCCAAGGCATCCCTTAGGGCATTCAAAACTGTATAGTATTGATTCTTTGTGCTATGTATACAGTAATCTCAGTTGGACCCCCACCAGTTGGCCTCATTTACTGGTTAGAGTTTCTTCATGAGCATTTGTAGGTAGTGGACACATGATAGGTCAGTGTCTTCATCCTCCGCTTCAACTCTCTTATCATCTGACACACAGCCAGAGGGTAACAGCAATACACTGCGGTCCAGTCCTCACACACACTCCCCTGTGGATAAGCATGCGGATAGGCACAAATGCAAACACACATAGAAGAAGCGCAGACACAACAGCGCAACAGGAACACACCCAGAACCATGAATACAGGAATTCACTCACACAAATTAAAGTGAACCATTTTGTAAAGTCTACCTATTGGTGCATTCAAGGACTCTCCAACAAGAAATCCTCACTTGCTATTGACAGATATGTTTTTGCACTTGAGTTTATACACTCACCCGTATCTTATAGCGCTCCCTGATCCCAACTCGCATGGCAAAAGTGGATCCCGGCAGCAGAGCCGTGCACAGACACTCGTCATACTGGAGAGCTAAACTCAGGTCCAAACAGCACGGCACCAGAGCCCCGAGGACACCTGCAAACACAATGTGTGTGTGAATGATGTGCGTTTGTTTGTAACAGACAAAAAAAAAACTTTTTAAACTTCTCTGTGAGATACGAGACTAAACTAAGAACAGAAAAAAATATTAGGGCTGTCAAAGTTAACGCGATAATCAATACTCCAAGCTTGCGCTAAATTTTGGAGACGAAAAATTGTCTTGGCCATTTTCAAAGGGGTCCCTTGATCTCTGACCTCAAAATGGGGAAAGTCAGAGGCTGTTGCTGCCTGTTTCTGGACAATATTCATCTATGTTCTCTGTTGTTAATTGATTTTTTTAATAATAAATATATAAATACAATTGCATAAAGCAGCATATTGACCCACTCCTATATTGATAAGAGTATTAAATACTTGACAAATCTCCCTTTAAGGTACATTTTGAACAGATAAAAAAATGTGTGATTCATTTCTGATTAATCGTGATTAATCGTGGACAATCATGCGATTAATCGCAATTCAATGTTTTAATTGATAAACAGCCCTAAAAATGATTATTATTATTATTATTAAAGTTCTGACTGGTGATTTCATACATGTAGTCTTGTCTTCGCAGACGTTAAACAGGCCGGTGCTCCAGTCTCCTCCCGTCTGCGTGATGGTGGTGATGGTTGTCGTGGTGATGCCGAGGCCGGGCTGTGTGAGTACTGGGTCTGTCACTGCAGGGCCATTGTCTGACCTCAAGTCATCTTCACCTCCTGTGGTGAAGCCCCCCACTTCCTCCTCTGGAAACGCTGATACTGAGGCTTCGGTGACTGACAGCCTCGGTCTGAAATTAGATTTATTTTTGCATGTATCGGTCTTTGGATAGATGGTTGACAAAGATGATGGCTTGTATTAAAAGAGTCTCAAATTAGAAAAATACGCTTCCCTGTAAGCAGAAATTTAATTAATTTCATTCATTCAGCTAATTTCATTTTCCTAGAGCAACATGTTTTGTACTCAGCTGGCCTATGAAATTTTATCAGCATGCCACCACAATTACACTAATACCCCACTAATATTATCCCACCACTGTATGTGAAACATAATTTATTCTGGCATTCAAGTGATTAAGGCCTTCAGCAACACTTTAATCACTGCACATTTTAGTGAAGGCAAAATAAGTTAACGGTTTAGTACGCAGCAACAATAGATTTAAGAAATATTCCTGTTTACTTTGTATTATCATTTAGACATAAAAGAAGATGAAACAAAGCAGCAATGAAATAGCAGAATGAGATAAGTGAGCTGTTTGCTGTAATTCCATTGTGCTCAGTGTGCTGGTAGGGGACAACAAAGCACTTACTGGTGTGTGACTGTCATCTCCTCCATGACTAGAAGCTCCTGGCATCCAGAGAGAGGGGTGAGGCAAGGAGAGGAGAGGGTGAGCAGGGAGTCAGCAGGAATGAGGAGGTGGAGGGGGGTGCGGAGTGACACTTCCCCAGCGAGAGGGTGTGCGTCGGAGCAGATAAACCAGCAGTCGAATGGCTCGGCCAGAAGCTGTGTGACAGAGATAAGTCTTGTAGTTGTCTTCTGTCTGCGACTTTACTGCGCCCCCGCTAATACAGCAAATGCAGAGAGGGCAGATACACATCATGGTGCATGAACATGAACGAAAAAGAAAAATAATCAGATGTGAATGCATGCATACACTCACACACACACACCGGCAGGTCAGAACAGGCTGAAATCCTGTAAGAAGCCTATTTAGCTATGATTACTTGTAGAGTAAACATAGATACACTGCACATCTTAAATATGAGAAATTAGGTAAAGTCAGACACATTTAAGTCAAAATGATGGATGTCAAACATGAACTCAACACACATTAAATCAACTCTAAAAGTTGGTTTGACCCATGACATTCATTGTTAATTAATTAAAGAAATTAATAAAAAAAAGACATACACTTACCCAGAAAGCAGGAACAGACTCGTACAGTGAAGAGCTGAGAAGTGAAAGATACGTTTTAGAAGCAAAGAAATACCTGTGGTTTATATTTAAAGAGAGGTTGTCTGCATTTCCTGTGCTCTGACATTGACCTTTATATTTAGGCTGATGTACAGTGTGTGTGAGAGAGAGTGGGTGGGTGACAGAAAGAGAGAAGTGAGGGGAGCTTTACGTGGTGGAAGGACACGTAGTGCAACTATCGTGGGTTTGGAGGCTCAGACAGTTTTGTTGCTTTTCTAGCTCCTTCTCAGGACGATGAAAATGTATTTAGTCGCATTCCTTCTTAGCATCAAAAAAGGATTACAGTTTAATGGGATGATTGCAACAAAAATGAATGCTTTTTCTGAAAATGAAGCTGATTTGCATTTGATTATTGGCAGTTGTTTGACTAATTCATCCCTGGTGGAAAGTCGCTCTCCCAAAGCCTTTGAAGCAAAGAAGCACAGAGCCAAACCCCTGGAGCAGCTCTGAAACTGAAAGATATGATTGCAAAGTCTATTCTGTGCAACAATTAAAACAAAATGGAATTGGTAGATGCATTTGTAACTTGAAATATAGTCGCACTACTCGTAAACCATCACTTTTTAAACACCCTGTTAGTGCGCCATTTGTTCCACAATCTGAAACATGAGGCCTGAATTCACTTGCAAGTTGAGCTCCAACAAACATCCTTTTTTTTTCATGTATCATACCATGTTAGTTTTACAGTATTTGTTTTTCTGCTAAAGGGCTGTTACTTTCACGTTAAACAAAGAAAAGCTCGGCATTTTTGCCTTCCTGCCTTAAGCTAACACTAGATGACAATTTCTTAACTGGGACCAGTTGCCAGGCTACCAACGGAGAATCCCGATTACATAACCCACGAAAAAGGACATTTTTAAAAAAATTTTTGAACTTTGTTTTTTGCACGGATTATTCAAACTATATACAATGTGTTCATTAGTAAATGTTGAACTTTTCCTTTAAAGTTCCAGTGTGTATGATTTGGAGGCATCTAGTGCTGTGGTTGCAGATTGCAACCAACTGAGTACCCCTCTGCTCATTCCTCCCTTTCCAAGACTACGGTAACGCTGTTCGCCTCGCTCAGAGGTCATCCTTACCATTATAACACTACTTTAGGAGCAACGGAGGTCAGACGGCAGCTGGCGGTAACACGGTTTTGCACTCTGCGGCTCACGTTACCACAGTTTCACAAACGTGTTGGAGAACTATGGTGACCTTTAAGTAACGTTAAAAACGTGAAATGCTCTCTATGGAGCCAGTGTTCGGTTTGTCGGTTCTGGGCTACTGTAGAAACATGGCAGAGCAACATGGCGGACGCCTTTGAAGAGGACCCGCTCCCTATGTAGACATGAAGGGCTCATTCTAAGCTAACGAAAACACAACAATTCTTAGTTTTAGGTGATTATATACTAATGAACACATAGTTATGAATATTATATTCCATTTCTTCCAATATACTGTATACACACTGTTCCTTTAAGAGTTTCTTAACCTGGATGATAAGAACAATATAGTATTGCTAATATTTTATTTATTCACTCAACTGAAGGAGTTTATTGGCTATTCCATCTTTTTTTCCACATCCTCACTCCAAGTCAGCAATAAATATTCCCTGTAGGTGTCTTTATGCTGAATTCTTACAACCTGTAACCCCTCACAGCTACACTTTGTTCACATTGTATTATCAGAAGAATGCTTACACTGCAAGATCCTCACCATCTACACTATAGGGGCAAAGATCCGATGGCTTCACCAAAACCACGACACACACTACACATCTTAATTCTTATGGGAAACAGTCGTCTTATTTATGTCCTTAGGAAAAAAATTACAGCCGCAAGCGGCAGTTCGCGGGTTCAAGCCTTTTTCGCTCAAGGTACTCTTGTGGACATAGCTTGCAAGTTTCAAGATGATGGGCCAAAGGTTGTTGACTTATAATCTTCGAAATGCAATGATATATCAACAAGATTTATGCAACTTTTGATGAACCTGGTCCAATAATGATCCACAGAAAATTTGGTAGCAATCGTCAATACAGTAAATTGAGCTCACTGCCCCTTTAATTTGTCCCTTTAATCTACTTTAGAGATAGTTTAGTACTGAGATACACCAGATTGGATGTGTGGTTTAGGTCCTGTTTACACCGATCTGTTAGTAACTATCTGATTTCAGACTACCATGCGTGCGTGCATGTGTGCGCGCGCGCGTGCATGAATGTGCTTGTGAACTTGCTGTACACTTCAGGGTCCTGGTTTGAGGGTTTGTTAATATGGTCACCCTAACATAACCTAACATCACCTAACATAACCTAAAGGTAAACTGCTAATTAGCTGGTCACTTGAATTATAACACAACATCAGCATTAGCCTGAGACATCGTCATTGTAGACACTTCAATACTAATAACAACAGAGAGACATTCAGAGCAGCCTACACATCTGAGAGTCTACTGTTATCAAATCAAATCAATTTATTTTTGTATAGCGTCAAATCACAACATAAGTTAGCAACCGACTTTATGCTAACAAACAGAACACGTTACAACATCAACATAAACTCAAGACACCAAGTGTAACACTCTACTCACGTGTTGCTGAACACACTCAAGCCTGGATGGATTAAAGAGGACAACTGTGTATGATGAACAGCCTCCGTGTGTTTTCATCTCTTCTTCACCACTAACGACAAACGAAACTCAGCGGTGCGTTCACCGTCACCTCGAGAGTCCGTCATCCGACTATCTATTGATAACATGGCACTTTTCCGCCAAAATGAACTAAATAGGTTTTATTTCTGGTAGCGCCCCCGAGTGGTCGATTTGAATGAAACTTTCAGGGGATGTATCAGGTACTCTTGTGAACATATGCTGCAAGTTTGGAGATGATGGGCCAAAGGCTTGTGAAGTTAAGTCTATTGATGTGCTGAGCCCCGCCCACTTAAAGTTCATTGGTCAATATATTCACAACGCAATGACATATCGACAAGCTTTTGATAACTTTAGATGAGCTGTGTCCAATAATGATCCATAGAAGGTTTGGTACCAAGCGGACTTATGGTTTAGGAGGAGATGTCAAAAATTTCGTGGCCCAAGAGGCTTTTTTGTAGAACACATGGAGATGGACATATGTGTTAAATTTCAAGTCAATCGGACTTATGGTGTGAGGGGGCTGGTCTTGAAAAATGTTGTAGCGCCACCATGTGGCCAATTGGGATCATATTTTATGTGAAGCATTATGACATCATGTACAGTTATGGTACCAAGTTTCATGTCTCTAGCTCGTTCCATCTCACAGCAAATTGAGCAAAGGCATAATTTAGCATAAAATGCTAAATAGGCCACGTCCACATGCACTGATCAATATGACACTTCAGATCTTGATTAATACTTGCCCCCAGAGCATGTGCACCAAATTTGATAAAATTCTGTTAGCCACATCTTTAGGTACAAGTTTTTGATCTTTTTGGCGCCCCCTATGGGTTGACCATTAAATGCTTTGGTACGCCTCTTCCCAAACACGTACTGGAGATATCTACCAAGATTTATGATGATTGGATTAATGGTCTACAACCCTAATAACAATAATAAACCGGCACAAACTCAATAGGGTTCTGCCCCTTCGGGGCTTGAACCCTAATAAAACAGTACGGAGAGGATAGCGAGAAACAATAAACAAGGAGCCTGAATATTTCATAGGTTTTATTATTTCTCTGCAAAGCCCAAGTCAGACAAGCCCCAACCGCCGCTAGAAAATAGGGAAGCCGTCTGACAGGCTGACAAAACATGAGGGAATGATATGCCTCACCTTCGATGTATAAAACAACACAGCAGACACATTACCATCTATATGAAAACAACAGGCATTCAGGAGGACGCAGGAGCAGTGTCACAATGCAATAACGTTGGCCAGCGACAACATAGAACATGATGGTAGATGTTTGTTCATCGCCTTTAGAAAAAAAAAACTTTACTTAAAAGCTTCATTATACAGATAACTGATTATTTATTTTGTCCTTTCAAACAGGAAAAAGAGCAGCCCGTAGAGAAAAATTAAACTTAAACAGACAATGAAAAGACGAAAAAGAAGAATACAAATTCTGATGTTTTCCTCCCCATACCAAATCCTTAAGGGAAAGTTTAGTTTATTTTCAACATTATTTTTTTTCCACACCATTAAAATAACCTAATTTAAGTTTAAGTACTTAAGACCCATTAGTCTCAGAATTATATCGACGGGATAAAGACCCTGAACCATCTCTGTTTTGTGCAGACCAAACCCAGATCTGTACTGTATGTATTTTTAAGAGGAGGACAGAAATTAAGGTCCCATTAGTTTCAGATATTCCCTTAGGTCTCATTTAGCAGTGAAAAGTTGCAAAACACTGAAAACCTTTGTATCTGTCAGATCTAACACCATGAGCAGTAGCAAATGGTGCAGAAACATGAATTATAAAACAAACACATATGTCTGAGTCTGTAATCTATGGCTTTGAGTCAATCTACCCATTTTGTTGCAACACTTCATGATACATGTGAGCCTTTCACAAATAATTCACTGCTGTGCCTGTGTGAGTGAATGTTACCCTAATGAACCAGATAAACCAGAGCGTCCCCGATGTCCACGGTGAGGCCGTTGTCGACCAGAGTGACCCTCTTCTCCTCCAGATTGATGTTGAACACAGATTTGTTGGAGATGGGCAGTTTGCCCTGCTCCTCGTG